>CATIWO010143378.1:0-14726 GCA_949673435.1 Macaranga tanarius | reverse complement strand
ATATATATATATATATATATATATATATATATGTACATATATATATATATATATCTATATATATACACATATATATATATATATCAACATATACTTAAACATAACCATCCATCATAATTTATTCTTAATATATACATCCACAAATATATACAAATGAGAGTACCAGATGCCATAAAAATAATTTGAAAATACAACAATATCTATGTTCCAACATCTCTCTCTTAGGGGTCGGATCCTGAATCGACCGGAAGATGGTGCATGTAGAGGAAATTCACAGTCACCCAGCCCAAACCACCATAGACCATCCATCCTAACAATCAAAATGATATCCCAGTAGAAGCTCTAAGGGTGTGGTCTGGCCACATAACAAAAAGTCCAAAAAAGATGTAGACTCTTTATCTCTACATCACACCTAAGTTAAGGTGACCTAGATGTCTGTAGTGATCTCATAAAATACCCTGAAGGTGGTACAGATGTTGTCTAGGTGCTCCTCTCATATTGTGGACAAATGGACTGACGCCCCTATGGGCTCAACAGTGACTCAGAAGGTCAGGTCATCATCGACATCATGACATACGGTGTACTTAACTAGGGTCTCAGCTTTAATTACTTCATAGGTCATAGTAGTCCACTGAACGACCATATCCTTAATAAATATCTATGCAAGTACTATCACCTAAGCTGAAAGACAGTTTATAGTAAAAGGGTGAGTAATTTCATAGGAAAATTACCTAGTGAGTGGATATAAATAACAATGCATCACAATAGCAAAAATCTTAAAAGTAACAACAATCCAACAATTAATATTAATTGTTCACAAATAAATGAAATTGAGATCAAAGGTAATTAAATAAATAAAGTTGTTAAAATTTCAAGGATAATTAGCATTCTCTCTTCTTTGTATTAAAAGAAATTCAATGAGATATTTTGATTCAATAATTTAAACTACTCGTACCACTGTATGTTGTATAAAATGGAATTTAACTTCTAATTTCTTGTTCTTAATTCCTTACATTCTTTGAATTATATTTTATACTTTCATGAGCTTACTAGCTCATTTCATGTTCACATTTTTATGTGTGTTTGTTTATATATTGTATAATATACCATCTTACTATAATAGTATATCTCTCGAATATACCACAATAATTCAAATATCACAACACTCAGCTTTTCAGCTCAATTTCTCATATAGTCCACACTGACCGAATTTTATATCATCATTTCTCAATAATTTCATATGCAAACTTATCAACCACATGGATTCGCCCCAAAGCCACCTCTGAATCCATGCGCTATCTCAAAGACAGTTATCATTTAGTTGGCCAACTCACTTTAATTGATAGTCACACACACACATACACACACACACAAACACACACACACACACACACACACACACACACACACACACACACACACACACACACACACACACACACACACACACACACATATATATATATATATTTGTATCTCTCTCTTTATCCATATATATATAAGATATTTTAATCTTTACTTTCACATTTCAATTTCAATTTCAATTACAATGTTAAAGTTAAATAATCATTTGGAATGCATTAATCAATTTTCTTTTTCTTTCATACTTTACATTTCGTATTTACTTAGTTTAGTATAACTTAAACTATGAACTTTAGTCTCTATGTCTGAGACTTGAGGATTTATCCACTTTTCCCGATATGTTGGGGATTCCATTTCGCTTTATATCGATGATCAGGTTTCATTTTACTTAATTTGGTTAAATCATATTAAATCTGATGTTTATGTATGTTTATACACGTTTCGATTTGAGTTTACATTCCAAAGTTTACATTTTGGTCTATTTATAGTATAAAATTGAGCTATAGAGGCACCTCCTCAGTATAGAGGCACCGCCTCAGCACTATTGAGGCACTGCTTGAGTACTGAGGCGATGTCTCTAACCATTGAGGCATCGCCTTAATGATACTCAGGCATCGCCTGATTATTCAAGTACCGTCTGAGTGCATCTCAGGCACTTTCTGCACTAAAAGTTAAATGAAAATTCAACCCAAAAATCCAAATTTTACCACCAATTATACCATAAATTACTATAATATAAGTTTCATTCATATAAACACAATAACAACATGTATTTGGAAGTATATGCATTATTTCCTACAACTAAAAACAATAATTCCAGCATTTATAATTTAAAAATTTCCAAGTTGAAACTAAAGAAAATGAAAGGATGAAAACCACTCATAAGATTAAAGCTTAAATTCACAAACTTCAGAATTTCTGGAAACCCTAGATACAGTGCTCCTTTTTTTCTTCTTCTTTTCTTTCTTTCTTTCTTTCTTACGTTCTTTCTTTTCTTCCTTTTGCTTCTGCGTTAAAAATGCAGAAGCTTGCTGTTTTTTTAAAATCCTCTATTTATTTACTTATTCCCTCACAAAATCCTCATATAACATTTTCTTTTCAATTTAGTCCTTGATTCCTTTTAATTTCATCAAAATCTCCTATATTAAATTTTATTCTAATTATTGCTTTTAAATTCAATTCTCTTAAAAATAAAACTAAACATATTTAATTAAATCTTAAACTATTACTAAATCTTAGTAATCCAGTCCTGAGGATACAGATGTTACATGACTTATCGAAGCTTGTCAACTTCTCCACCAAGGTAATTTTTCAAGCATTGCCCATTTACTTTGAATCTTGCTCTATCTTTGTTTTCCAACTCATTTGCTCCGTAAGGGAAGACTTAAGTGATCTTTAAAGGACCAGACCATCAGGATTTAAGCTTTCCCAGAAATAACCTCAACCGTGAGTTGTAGAGGAGGACTTGCTCACCAATATTGAAGTCTTGCATCATGCCACTTCTTGGTGCACTCTTTGTAAATTCTAGCATTTTTGTAAGAGGCTTGCCTAATTTTATCAAGCTCATTCAATTGTAGAAGCCTATTCTCTCCCACTTTCTTAAAGTTAAAATTAAAAGCCTTAACCGCCTAATAAACTTTGTATTCTATCTCTAGATAAATAACAAGATTTTCAAAATACCAAGTGGTATGAAGACATGCCAGTTGGAGTTTTAAATGCTGTTCAATAAGCCCAAAGAGCATCATCGAGTTTTCTTACCCATTCCTTTCTTGATTTTCCAATAGTCTTCTCTAAGATCTTCTTCAACTCTCAATTGATGACCTCTATTTGACCATTTTAAAAAGCCTTAGAGGGGGGTGAATAGGGCCAATATGTGGTTTAGAGAAAAATTAAGAAGTTAAAAAGAAATTAGAAAGGAATTAGCTAAAAGACTTATCATACACAATCAACAACAAGAACAATGATAAGGATGAAGATGAGAACAAGAAAAAATAATCAACACAAGGATTTATAGAGGTTTGGATTATAACCAATCCTACATCCTTTACCTAACTTATCCCCGTGTTAGGATTTTCAATCACCCACAATAATTTTATTACCAAGATTGTATACAACAAAGTGTTTTAAGGATCAACACTAACATTACAATAACTTGTGTTTTCTTGGCTCAACATAAACCAATCCTCAATGTGTTTTTCTAAGCTCAACATTAACTTATTTCCAAATGTTTTCAAAGCTTACACTTAAACCTTCCTACAAGAGTTTTTAAGGCTAACTCACAACCTTTTACAATCAATGTGTTTTTTTTAAAGGCTCAATACTAACCCAAAGAGAAAGAACCTCACCAACCACATTTTTAACCCCACAGAATGAGTAGATGAAAGAATCCTATCTCTAACACTCACATAACTCTCATAAGAAGGGTAGATATAAACTTAATAAGAGTTTATTTATAAACAATGAGTATTCAAAAAAAAATTATGAAAGAAATAAATCTTGGTTCAATAATTTAACATAATCAATTTGCTCCACCAACTCTCTTACTTCTTAAATGAAGTTCTAAACCTTGTATTTATAGTTGGACATCAAAAACTAGCTGTTAGAAACCTCCAAGAACATATAAAATCACTTCCCTTTTCATTTAATTCAATTTCAGGCTTTTTACAGGAAATCAGCTCCTTAAGGTTGTGACCTACTCCTCACGATCGTGAGGAATGAAAATATGACCATTAGAGGTGAAATTTACCCGATGGAAGCCTGTCATGATCGTAATCTACCCCTCACGATTGTGACCACTCATCTTAAGATCGTAAGGAGCAGATTATGAGCAGGGCAGGTCTTCTTCAGTTAAACTCTTCAATTCGTGCATTGCCAATCAAATACCCTCATAGGTAACCTCATAGTCATGACAGGATCATGAGCGATAGTTAACACTAGTCAAACGTGCATATTTAGACTCCAATTGATCCCATATAAGTTGTGATCATCGATATGACTTTAAAGGACATTAGGAGGGACCTTTGAGGACTTTAATAAAGCTTTAATTCAACCTCTAATGCTAGCTTTATTAAAGGCTTTAATCTAACTTATAATAACACTTAAACAAACATATTAGTAATTTAAAATTGATTGTTAAAGTCAAAATAATGGTTGATTTGAGATTGATCAACACATTAATCATACAAAGGGTCAATAATCTCTCCCTTTTTGACTTTGACAATCAAGTTTTGAATGATAATTAAAAATCACTAAGTGCATGTATGTACACTTGTTTTACAATGCTCCCTCTCAATTATATATCAAAGGGTTTTGAAATTTCTCCCCCTCAATATATGCTAAGGTGAGCTAATCATACCAAAAATCATTCATTTAAATAAATATTTAGCATCTCCCCTTTTTTGGCATTCTATTTATAATTCAAGCATAATTATTATCATTGAAAATGCCAAATTTCTTTCCCCTTTTGTCAAAGTGAAAAAGGAGGAAGTCAAAAGGGAAGGATACCAATTAAAAGACAAAAAGCAAATGCAATAAAATGTGATACCAAATGAACATCAAATAAATGATAAGGATACCAATTAAAAGTAAGTGAACCAAGTGAAAAAGGCATGCTACATGAAAAATGTTAAAAATAATAAGAAAATGGCATGCTAAAAATATGCAATTTTTTAGAGTCATTTTGATCATGAAAAGGGTCAAATTCTCTTTAGACAAATTATTGTTTGCATATAAATTAAATAAATCATTTTCATGGAATCATAAAGAAATAGCTTAAAATGCAATAACTAATAATGTATGATTGCAAGCTTGAATTTAAACAAGTAACTCATCAAAACATACAAATACAATCAATTTAAGCAAGAACATCTTAAGATCAATCAAACTTTTGAACCTAAACTTTAATAGGTCTTGGTTGATTAGATTCAAAATAATCTTTAGGCAAAAGATGAAGATGAAGCTTCCTATAATAGCATACATTATTAGTATATCCTAATTTCATGCAATAGAAGCATCTAACATTAGCAAATTTATTATACCTTTTAGCATGAAAGTATTGTATATATCTCCTACTAGGAAAGTAAGTTCTAAAGTGTGCATATACCATGCATTCACAAGTGTGCACATTATGGTGTGGTGTTGTATGCTTAGATGTGTGCTTTTTTTATATATATGAAAGCATGCTTGGTTTGAGGGCCATAGGGGGATAAGTCTTAAAAGACTTGGCTTTAAGCATATAAAACTCTTTAACTAATTTGGCTTGAGTTTTAGCACTACTACTAGGAGCATATGATGAATCATGGTTAGCTTTCATAAATATATTATGAGAGGATGATGATAATGATGCTCTATGTTCATATCCAATACCATAGGTATTACTATGAAATTTTTGAGAAGCCAAAAGAGCATCTAGAGTTTCCTTTCCTTTATGAAACTTAGAAATAGAATTCTTTAGCTTTAAAACTTCTTTGGAAAGATTTTCATTTTCTTCTGTTGTTTTATTAAATTCACATTTCAAAGAGGTAAAAACTTTCAAATCATTAGAGAGTTGCTCATTTAAGGAGATCACTTTAGAAAACTTATCTTTTAAATTCTCAAATTCTTTTGACATTTTGAAAAGCTTTAATTTGTATAACTTTTTCTTTGAAAGTAAATTTTTGTATTTTGAAACCATTTCGCTAACGATAGAGCTCTCATCATCAAGTTCCTCCTCATCATCATCATCATAATTATAGTCACAAAAGTCATCATAAGAGGAATTAGATAAGAGAGGTACCTCATAATTGTCCTCTAAGGCCATGAAGCAAAGGTTGGAAGCTTTTTGTTGCTCCTCCTCCATCTCAAATTCGGAAGAGTCATCCCAAGTAGCTTTAAAAGCTTTTCTCCTATCCTTTGCTCCCTTGTATTTGTGCTTGAGCTTAGGACATTCATCTTGAATATGACCGGGCCTCTTGCACTTAAAGCATATAACTTCTTTAGCCTTATTGGAGCCAGCTCTCTTAGATTCCTTGTGCTTACTCAAGTTTTTTTTAAATACTCCATGAAGCTTCTTATAAATAATGTAATCTCCTCATTATATTCATTTAAATATTTAAGGTCATCTTGATCACTTGAGTTTTCTGATGCTTTGAATGTAAGACTCTTTTTCTTTTCCTTTTTGCTTTATTATTCCTCCTCCCTTTACCTCAAGGCAAGCTCATAAGTGAGAAGTTTACCAATAAGAATGTCGGTTGAAAGCTTAGAGAGGTCATGAGATTCTTCAATTGAAGTCACTCTTGACTCCCAATCCTTCTTAGGTAGCACTCTTTGAATTTTGGTATTGACCTCCTCTTTTGAATAGTACTTCCCTAACTTTTTCAAGGTAGTAAATAGGGCATTCAATCGATTTATCATTTCGGTGATGCTTTCATGAGGCTTCATCTTGAAGAGTTCATACTCATAGACATGGAGTTGAACTTTCTTGGATTTAACTTGGATATTTCCTTTATAACAGTTCTCCAAGGTCTCCCACATCTCCTCGGTCGAAATGCAATATTGAATTTTTCCTCCTTCCTCTCGACATGGAAGCTATAAGAATTAACATAGCCCTTTATTTTTGTGGTTCTTCTCTTTTTCTTCTTGAGACCACTCATTTCTTTCCTTTGGAATTTCAATGTCTTCTATTATCTTTGTGGGAGGTTTCCAACCATCCAAGATCACATCCCAAAGTCTAACTGGATCACTATAAAGGTAGAGTTCTATTTTGTATTTCCAAAAGGGGTAGTCACTCCCATCAAAGAATGGTCTATAGGTTTGGAAAGAAAGAAATTCACTCCCATGATCTTAATTATAGAGATAAAGTACCTAGAATACAAGCTCTGATACCAATTAAAAAGCCCTAGAGGGGGGGTGAATAGGGCCAATATGTGGTTTAGAGGAAAATTGAAAAGTTAAAAGGAAATTAGATATGGATTAGGTAAAAGACTTATCTCACACAATCAATAATAAGAACAATGATAAGAATGAGGATGAGAGCAAGAAAAGAAACAATCAACATAAGGATTTATAGAGGTTCAAATTATAACCAATCCTATATCCTTTATCTAACTTATCCCCAAATTAGGATTTTCAATCACCTATACCAATCTTATTACCAAGATTGTGTACAATAAAGTATTTTAAGGATCAACACTAACCTTACAATAACTTATATTTTTCTTAGCTCAACATAAACCAATCCTTAATGTGTTTTTCTAGGCTCAACACTAACCTTTTTCTAAGTGTTTTTAAGGCTCACACTTAAACTTTCCCACAAGAGTTTTTAAGGCTAACTCACAACTTTTACAATTAATGTATTTTTACAAAGGCTCAATACTAACCCAAAGAGAAAGAACCCCACCACCTACTTCTTCAACCCCAAAGAATGAGTAGATGAAAGAATCTTTTCTCTAATACTCATCTAACTCTCACAAGAAGGGTAGATACAAACTCAACAAGATTTGTTTACAAATAATGAGTATTTAAAGAAAATTATGAAAGAAATAAATCTTGGTTCAATGATTTAACATAATCAATTTGCTCCACCAACTCTTTTATTTCTTAAATGAAGTTCTAAACCTTATATTTATTATTGGATATCAAAAACTAATTGTTAAAAACCTCCAAGAACATCTAAAATCACTTCTCTCTTCATTTAATTCAATTTCAGCTTTTTTATTGGAAATCAGCTCCTCACGGTTGTGACCTACTCCTTATGATTGTGAGGGATGAAAATATGACCATTGGAGGTGAAATTTACTCATTATAAGCCTGTCACGATCGTGACCTGCCCCTCACGATCATGACCACTCATCTTATGATCATGAGTAGGGCAGGTCTTCTTCAGCTCAAACTCTTCAATTCGTGTATTGCCAATCAGATACCCTCACGGGTAACCTCACGGTCGTGATAGGATCATGAGCGGCAATCAACTCTAGTCAAACTTGCATATTTAGACTCCAGTTGATCCCATATAAGTTATGATCATCTATGTGACTTTAAGGAACATTAAGAGGGACCTTTGAGGACTTTAATAAAGTTTTAATTCAACCTCCAATGCTAGCTTTATCAAAAGCTTTAATCTAACTTATAATCACACTTAAATAAATATATTAGTAATTCAAAATTGATTATTAAAGTCAAAATAAAGGTTGATTTGAGATTGATCAACACATTAATCATACAAAAGGTCAACACATTTGTTTAAGAGTGGTAGGGAGTCGATACCTTGTGCTTAACTCTATATCGAGTTAATAATGCCTCCAAGTTTTTGTTGTAAAAATGAGTGCCTCCATCACTTAATATGGCTTGGGGCATTCTAAATTGAGCAAACAACTTTAAGAATTTAAATACCACATAAGCATTATTAATGATACAAGCCTAAGCTTCTACCCACTTCGAGATATAATCCATGCACACTAAGATATATTTATTCTCTTTCAAATGAGGAAAGGGGCCTATGAAGTCAATCCCTACCACATCAAATAACTCTACTTTTAAGACGCCTATTTACAATATTTCATCCTTCCTTGAAATATTCCTACTACTTTGGCATTAATCACACTCTTGAATGAAACCTTTTGCACCTTAGAACACTATTGTCCAATAGAAGCCATAATCAAATACCTTACTTATAGTTTTTAATGCTTTATAGTGCTCTCCACAAATGGCTTCATGATAATGACCTAAAATGCTATGAATTTCTTTATTTGTCACATATCTTCTCACTATTCCACCACTACATAGCTTCTATAGAAATAGGTCATCCTAAATGTAACTTTTGGCATCATGTATTAATTTCTTTTTCGGTTAATATGAGTACTCCTTGGGCACCTTTCCATAAGAGAGATAGTTTGCAATATCTACAAACCATAGTGTGTTCACAAATCTAAGTGCTAAGAATAACTCATCTAGAAATGCATCTTAAATAGGGGAATCATCATCTTCATTTGTATTCTCCTTTTCCCACCTTGACAAATGATCCACTACCACATTCTTCGACCTCTTCTTATCCTTAATCTGTAAGTCAAATTCTTATAAATGTAGCACCCACCGAATAAGTCGAGGCTTAGCATCCTTCTTTATATGCAAATACTTAATAGTGGAATGGTTAGTGAAGACTACCACCTTAGGTCCCAATAAATAAAAGCAGAACTTGTCAAAGGCAAAGATGACTACCAACATCTTCTTTTTCATAGTAGCATAATTCACTTGAGTGTTAGAGAGAGTGTGGCTTGTATAGTAGATCACATATAGCTTGTTCTTTTTTATTTGACCAAGAACAGCTGCTATGGTGTAGTCACTAGCATCACACATAAGTTCAAAGGGCAAGCACCAATCTAGGCCAACCACTATTAAGGCAGAAATAAAGGCTTCCTTCAAACTATTAAAGGTAAATTTGCATTCATAAGTAAAGTCAAAAGGAATATCATTTTCAAGCAAATGAGAAAGAGATTTAGAAATTTTAGAAAATTCTTTAATGAACCACCAGTAGAACTCGGCGTGGCTTAAAAAGCTTTAAACTCCCTTGACATTTATAGGGTATTGAAGATGCTCAATAGCTTCAATCTTGTCTCTATCCACCTCAATGCCTCTTGAAGAGATCTTATAGACCAAGACTATTCCTTTTTCAAACATAAGGTGGTACTTCTCCTAATTCAAGATAAGATTTGTCTCCTCATATCTAGCTAACACTTTGTCTAAATTTTTCAAGCATCCCTCAAATGAATTACCAAAGACAAAAAAAAGTCATCCATAAACACTTTTATGATATTTTCCACCAAGTCAAAGAAGATAGTTATCATACATCTTTGAAAAGTAGTCAGGGCATTACAAAACAAAAGGGCATCCTATGGTATGAAAAGGCTCCATAGGGACAAGTGAAAGTCATCTTCTCTTGATCCTCTGGAGTAATTGCTATTTGGTTATAACCGGAGTAGCCATCTAAAAAGTAATAGAAATGTATGTCCGAAGAGCCTTTCCAACATTTGATCGATAAAGGGTAATGGGAAGTGATCTTTTCTTATAGTGGCATTTAACTTTCGGTAATCAATGCATACCCACCATTCACTTACCACTCTTGTTGGAATGACATCCCCTTCTTAATTTTCCACAATGGTCATAACCGCTTTCTTTGGAACATATTGGATGGGGCTAACCCAAAAGCTATTGGATATGGGGTAGATGATCGTAGCATCAAGAAGCTTTACCACCTTTTTTTCACTACTTCTTGCATATTCAGATTCAACAACCTTTGCCTCTCAATATTTAACTTTTGTCTTTCTTCCATCAAGATCTTTTGTATACAATATGAGGGGCTAATACCCTCGATATCTGAGATTTGCCAACCAATGGCTTGAATCTCTTCTTCAACAACTCCACTAAAGCTTGTTGTTGTTCTTAGGAGAGTTTGGAAGAAATGATGACGGACAAGGTATTGTTCTCTCTAAGGTAAGTGTACCTAAGGTATGAAGGTAGAGGCTTAAGTTCATGTTTGGGTGGTTGGGTGATAGAGGAAGGTGTAGGTATGGTGTCTAAGGGTAGCTTTTCTTGGTAGGATGAGATAAAAAAAGGAGGGCTTAGGGTGCTATATTCAAATACTTCTCTACCTCTTCTATATTGTAAGATTTTACCAACCTCCGGTGTTGGACTTTATACTTATATTCATTAATCACATCCACTTTTATACAACCCTTTTTATCCTAAGGTTGCTTCATGGCCTTATAAACATCAAACTTGTAACTCTCTTGACCCATTGTAATGTAAGAGAACCATCATATACATCAATGATTGCCTTGGTGGTATAGAGGAAAAGCATGTAAAGGCTCAAAGGTACATATTTATCTTTTTTAAAGTCAAGCACCATAAAGTCCATCGGAAAGATGAATTTGCCCGCTTTGACAAGCACATCCTCTACTATGCCTTCAAGTGTCTTCATCATTCTATCCATAAGTTAAAGGCACTTATTTATAGGTTTTGCATTTTTAAGTCCTAATTTCCTGAAAATCAACAAAGGTGTAAGAATAATATAAGTATCATAATCACATAAAGCTTTTTAAAATAAGAAATCAGCAATGGCACATGGAATTGTGAGACTCCTTAGATGTTTAAGCTTCATAGGAAATTTAATAAAGATAATGGCATAACACTCCTGATTTAAGGTTACCATCTTACATTCTTCAAGTTTTTACTTTTTGGATACTAATTCCTTGAGGAACTTTGCATATTTAGGCATTTGTGCAAGTGCCTCCACAAATGGAATGTTGATGTGCAATTTCTTCAACACCTTAAGAAACTTGGCAAATTGCTTATCATGCTTTTACTTCTTTAGCTTTTAAGGGAAGGGAACTGGAGGATTATATGGCTTGGGAGGTGGGGCTGCTATTGTCTCTTGATGAGATCTAGGTTCTTAGGCCTTGCTTATTAAAGCGTCATTCATTTGAAGGTAGATTTCTTGTGGTATGGACTCTTCCTTCTTACTTTATTCTTCTTGCTCTACTTGCTCGCTTGACTCTCCTCGGGGCTGTGCCAATTCTTTTCCACTTCTTAAGGTGATGACTTTCAATTACTCTTTGGGATTCTTTTCTGTATTGCTTGGAAGTGCGCCTTGGTGCCTTGATAAAAGAGAGTTTACTAGTTGTCCTAATTATACTTCTAAGTTGTGGATTAAAGAAGAATAATTCTTGAACATGACTTGACTCTCTTGACACACTTGCTCAAATTTGTTATCTAATCTTCTTTTATTCTTTTCTTGAAGACTTATCTTACATGCTATCATGTCCATAGACTTCTCTATTTTGCTTTTAAGTTCAGAGGAAGGATTAAAAGTCTTATCTTGCCAGCCATGAGCTTGATAGCCAGTTCAGGGTTAATGTAGAGGCTGGAAATTTGAATTTACAAACCCAAGAGGAGTTTGAGGTCTCATGTGAACATTTCTTTGATTCCCTTGATTACTCTAAAAAACATTGGGGTGATTCCTCTATCCTTGATAATAGGTGTTGCTAAAGGGATTGTTGTGAGGACCCTTGTTGACATTGCCTATGTAGTTCATATTCTTTATTGTGAAACTTTGCTTCAAATGGCAGCTCAATAGAAGGCTACCCACCTTAGCATAACTCACAACTTGAAGAGGTAGATTCACATCGATATTCATCTTATCCATTCTTTTAGATAATGCATCCAACTTTGCATTCGCCATTTGTAGACCATCCACTTCTAATAGGTCACCCCTCCTTATAGAAGCTCTTTCATTAGATGATGTGTACTAATCTGCAAGCGTACAAAATCGTATCAAGTAGTAAATAAAGATATCGTCCCTCAGAGATTTGAAGTTGAATACTGTAATACTCACAATGTTTGATTATTTAGACAACGAAATAGAGTTTGTAATTTTAAGGAAATGAAACTAAATTAAGAAAAGTAAAAACACAAATTCAATTCAAATTTTAAAGGCTAGGGTTCCTTATTCTCAATTGACCATTTCAAAGGATTGATTACACAATTAGTTCTATACTAATTTTAATTCATTTTGAAGGGATCTTAGAAACCATAGATTTTCCTCTCAGATAAACCTATGATTAAATTAGAATTAATAACACTAAGTTTGATGGCTCTCACCAACCTAATATCTTTTAAAACCAATTTTAATACACAACCTTTAATTAATATTAATACACTTAACTGTCTCTGAACTAATTAAGCAACTAATAGGTTATTGCCATTTCCTACAGAACCTATCTCTCGATTAAGCCTATAGTGTTTATTCAATTTTAGGTTGATCAGTCCTAAAATGACATTAAGTTCAACAACAACCAATGGATTAAATCTAGCAACCTAACATAATCACAATAAGCATACAGTCAATTTAGAATAAGAACCCTAGAAAAGATCTAGCTACTCATATTAAAGAGAAAAGAAAATAAATAAGAAATGCAAACAATTCTGAACATTATAATAAATAAAAGAAAATAATACAAGAAAAATCCCTTTTCAATGATGTCAAGAAGCCTTTCTCTTCTAACTTCAAGCCAAGTATCACTTCTACTATAAACTAAAGAAATGAATTTGTATTCTGAAAAAAGAAACTAGAATAAAAACATAAACTAGAGTATAATCCAAAAATAAGAACAACCCTTAAATGAACATGAAATGGTCCTATTTATAGACCTAAAGACCTAGTAAGAAAGGTAATCTAACCCCTCTCAAATTCTATCTAATTAAAAGATAAGAGATAAATCCCTTTCTATCCAAACTTCAGCTGAAAATTATCATTTCGTGGGTTGTCACATAAGTCAGGCATGGGTGCATAAGAAAATGGCATGGCTGCGCAAGAAACAACTTATTGCTAAGCTCTGTGAGTGGCACAGCCGTGCTCGATTTTGGCATGGCCGTGCCACCTATAACATGGTCATAAATGAGTCTCAGGCATGGCCATGCAACAATTAAGCACGGCCATGCTCATCCCCAATGTAGATAACTCCTTATCTTGAGTCTTTAGCCTATCCCAACTTCAAGGATTGATCCAATCTTTATCCCAATGCATCCTACAAAACAAAATATAAAATAAATTATCTAAAAATAAATAAATCCTACTAATTAAGACAAAATAACTAAGCTAACTAAATTAACTAAAAACTAACTAACTAATGCAACTAATAAGCCTAAAATGCAATAAAATAGAGTGCTTAAAACATTTGTTTTTCACACTCATCAAATACCCCCACACTTGAGCCTTTGCTTGTCCTCAAGCAAAATAAACAAATAACCTATTTATACAAATAACTAACATAATGAGTACTTCTTAACTCAAGAAACCATCATACTCTCCCTTTAATACAAGGTTTAAAAATAGAAAATTAAAGCAATAACTCATAACCAAGAATATAATAATTACCAAGTGAAGAGCAAACTCCCTCATTGAATTCATGAAACAGCATGCTTAACAACCAAGAAAAACAAAAATAGGTATGAAACATTAACATTCAAGTAGTTCTTTCATTAATAGCACTTCAAAGGCACAAAAATTTATTCCTTATAATTTCTATATTGTAGTATCCCACACCTTTCCATATTACTCAATGTGGATACCTCAACAAAGTCCTTTGGATACTCATACCCTTTAGAGAGCATTCGAGTAATGTACGAGTGCATTTTACGCTCTATCTCACTTAAGGAACTTATTTATTTTAAATATAGTGCCAATATATACATGAACTACATTTAAGTTCCTACAACATCTTTCTCAACTATCAAGCACACTATTTCAATCTTTCAATGAAGGAGTAGGCATTAAGTTCATTAAAATTTAAAAATTCTTAATCACAAGTTATCCCTCCAACTTAACAATTCAA
>CATIWO010143233.1:0-10528 GCA_949673435.1 Macaranga tanarius | reverse complement strand
CCACATTCAATTACCAATCAACATCTTTACAATATACATACCTATGTCACTAAGCCTATCTCATTTAATATCATACTCAATCATAATTCAACATATTCTCCATTCATGTATTTATTCATATCACATCACCTAATCTAGTTCATTTCATGCATAGCAATTCATTTTATATTCAAGAGAATTAACATATATGCCATTATATTAATAATCACTTACTCAAGAGGGCTTCAACTCCTTTAAAAGCAAACTCCTCTAGTGAGTAGTGCCTCCAACATCCTTATCCAAGCCTACATATAATTCATACATCAACACGCATAGCAAGCATAACTCTTTCATTCAACTCCACAAAATTCCACTAAGTACAACTCCAAAGTCTGGGTTTAATAAATCCAAATAATTCGCACAAAGCTCTAAAAATTATGAAAATATTCTTGAAACTAGACGTATGAGTCTACTTCAAATTCCAACTAGAATTACTCAATTTGGAGGTGTGTGGAATTAATTATAGATTTTTAAGTGAAATCAGATATACAGGAAAATAGAGTAACGGCTTGGAGCATGAAAATGTTTTGTTGTGCCAGTCACCCTAAATGGTAGAATTTGGCTTTGTGCAAAACATAAAAGTTATAGTAGACTCTCTAAGGTTTCCAGAACATTAATGCTTATTTAAATCAAAGATATACAACTCAAGTTATGATAAAAATAAAGTGACTGATGAAATCAGAAAATAGGACATGAAAATGCACAAAAACAACCCTATCTTAACCAACCAAAAATAAATGCAAGCTTACCACAATTGATGATGAAAATACAAATGAATCCTCTTAAGCTCTTCAATTAGATAGGTAGATGAAAAGAAAGTGATCACAAACTCCCCAAATGCAACCCACGAAAGCCAACTCTTCTCTTCTCTATACTCTATTTTCTTTTTCTTCTTCTCTACACTCTACCCTCTCCACCAACTCACAACCACATATACACGATAAAATATACACCAATTAAAATATACAATTTGTCCCTCTTATGTCCAGTAATAAAAAGCTTAATCTAATAAAAGAATATATTAATAGGAAATTAGATAATTATCAACAATTATCTCCACCAAATCTCTACACACCCTTAACAACCTTGGATTATTACACAAAAATTTTCAACTTTCTTATGTGACAAATAACTCCCAACTTTACTTACACATAAGCCCCTCTCTACCAAAAGCACATACTCATACTTATATACAAAATCTAAAACTCTACTAAATATGTCATGAAAATAATATGCATGAACAGTGTTCTAAAAATACAGGTGTTACAAGTTTGGTGTAAATGTAGAAGATTATTATAGGTAGGATAACTTCATCAATACAACAAAGTTTTTTTCCCACCTAATCCTCCATTTTATAAGCTAATGAATGATAATGCTACTGGATTTTTGCTTCTTGACCACTTCCCTCACTATGAAAATGTCAATGTTCTCTATTTGCCTACTTGAAAGGGGATTGAGATCGTTACTATTTATGTTAGGTACCATATGGTTACTTATAGTTTTCTCTATTCTTATGGTAATGCTACTGATATTGGCAAGATGTATGAGCTTTTTATCAAATTGAGTATCCATTTGTTTGTTAATCTTATGAGGTAAGTAACTTCATTTTATTTGCTACCATTTATTGATTTTTTCTTATTATTATTATTATTGTTTTATGTTGTGTATTTGTTGAAATTGAAGTGAATATGTGAAACCTAGTTAACAAATTAAGAGAATTCTATATAGAATTTTTTTCTAAAAATTGGTTAACTTGGTGAAATTGTGTAATATTTAATAGATTTTGAATGGTTGGTTTTTGTTAAGCATGGAAACCATTTTGTTTTAAAGGAATGGAGATCAAGTGGTTGGTGTGTGCTTGATTTGGCTGTTCCAGCTAATAGTGATGGGTTAAGTAAAATAGAAAACTAAAGTTTCTCTTTTTGTAGACATATTAATTATATGTTATGATTTCATGTTTCACTAAGAAATGCATGGTTGTTTGATTTTTGGGGGTAGGATTTTCTATTGCACTTTAATGTGTGCATATAGATTTAAATCATCTTTCTTTAATATCATTTCTTAGAAGAAAAAGAGCATAAATTTTATGTTGGTTTCTTTAGACTTTTTAATTGAAAGTATAATGCATGAACTTGTCTTGATATTCATCTATCTTTTGCAAAGAAAATATTTTCCTTTTTAAACAAGAAGAAGAAGAAGATATCAAAAAACTGTTAAAACAAGAAGGAAAAAAAGGAAGATAGAGCAAATGGTAAATGGGAATCCTATATGGCTGGTGAGCCGATATGGCAAGCAAGTGTGGATGGTGCCAATTCACATGGTGATGACTAAAAAATCACATAGGCAAATATGCTTCTTTTGTTACATTTAATGGGATAGGACTAACGGTTAATTTTTTAAATACTCATTGAACTTGATTGTTAAGAATTAAGCTTCAGGACTTAATTGTAAAAATCTATAACTGGAAATGTTGATATATATATACACACACCACATCATATATAATTATTGTTATGTTGAATATATAATTAAATTATAGCTAAATATTATTAATTTATTTGAGATTTATATATTAAAATACATACTAAATACTAAATTAACAAAAAAATCATATTAAGATGTATTTACATAATTTTTGTTTTATAATTTTTTAAATATTAGTTATAATTTTGCTTACGTAAAATATAAATTTTTAGCATTGAAAGTATTTAAATTTTCGAATATCTGTTTTGAAACGTAATACATCGAATCATTCTAAAAGACCCGAATTCATAGTGCCAAATTGTACCAAAAAATAGGATAATATGATATAGAAATTTTTAAAATTTAATATGATACTAGAAATTTTATTTTTTAAAATTCCTAAAATTTAATACGATATGGTGACCCCTAGAGATGGATGTGAGGATATTGTAATTAAGTGGCCAATTGAACATTAGAGATTTAGTCATAGAGCTGTAAATGAGCTGAGCTGCTCGGAAGTTACTCGGAGCTCAATTTGATAAAAGTTCATTTGAGCTCGTTTAATAAACAAGTCGAACTCAAATAATTCAAAACTCGGCTCGTAAACAAGCTCGAATAAAAGATCGCAAATTACTTGTAATTTTAATGTATTAATAATTTGATTATATATATATAGTATACAAATTTTTATTATAAAAAATATTATAAAAATATATTATTAGAATAAAATCATAATTTTCATTAAATATATCATAATTTATTTACTAAATAATTTTTTTGAATTTTTTATGTATAATTTTAATTTATAGTTTGTATTTTTCTAAATTTTTTTAAACTCGTTTACACTCGCAAATAGCTCGCGAACACTAAATGGTATAGTGAATTTGGCTCGAATTCAGTTCAATTATAAACAAATTAAATCTAAACTAATCAAAACTCGGCTCGATTCGGCTCAACTTGACTCGTTTATACCTCTATTAGATTGCATCAAAGGGCCTTAAGCTCGAAGCCACGCACGCAGTGTGCTGATATTGCGAAGGCCCAAGGAGAACAAAGCCCTAATAGGTCTGTGGCAGAAAAAGAAAAGAAGCGGAACACAGCTTTAATTAAGGAATAAAATACATAATATATAATCTCGTCCTACCAAATAAATGACATTCTATTATGCATAATACTATGGAGATTGGGATAATAAAATGCATTATACTATATCAATAAGGGTGATAATCGTTTCAAATTTTTTTTTTTTTCATAAAGAGAGCCAATCGATTAAAAGAAAGTATAGAATAAAAATAAATTTGACCTCTCCCTTTACTGTTTGATTATATATTAACTTTTTTTTCTTTTTTTTTTTATATATACACTAGCTGTGAATCTACATATTGCACAAACAATAAATTAATATATTTTTATTTAATTATTTTAAAATGTAAATAAAATAAAACAATTTAAATACATCAATTAAGTTATTTTTTAAAAAATAGAAACTATAAATAAATTAAGTACTTTTTAGAAAATGAGAAGTTAATAAAATACAAATTATAAATTACTTAAGTTGTTATAAAAAATGGCCGAACTCCTTTTTTTTTTTTTTTTTGTTATCTCTATATGTTTTGATAAAGATATCAACTTGTATAAATTTAACTTAATATTCTAGGATTTAATATTTATATATACTAGTTTAGAGCCAGCATGATGTGGGAGTTATATAAAATAATTTTTTTATTAAATTTAATAAAGAGATATGCAAATATTATAAAAATAAATAATTATAAAAATTTAAAAGTTAAAAAATAAAAATATTAATAAAGACTAAAAATTTTCAAATTAAAATAATAATAAATAAAGTATGAAAAATTATAAAATATAAATAATCAATGACTAATGACATAAATACTAAAAGAATTCATTTTATAACTATTTGATTTACATTTTAATTATTTATTATTGTAAAAATTAAAATATATAGTTAGGAATAAAAATATTATATGATGAAATTTGTCTTACGTAAAAAAATATATATCCTCAACTTTTATATATTTTATATAGATAAATTAATATGTTCTGAAGTTAAAAAATACAAAATAAAAATTTTTAATTTAAAAAATATAATTATAATTATAATTAAGAAAAGTCATAAAAAAATAAATAATTAATGCTCGTTAATATTTTGTAAAGTGAAAATAAAATTAAATTAAAAAATTAAAAATAGTTAAGAGCAAGATTGCCACATGACACTATTTGTCTTAAATGGTAAAATGTATATTCTTAACTTTTATTTATTCAATATAGATAGATAATTTATTGTTTTTATTAAAAATTATAAGTTTCAAAAATTATAAAGTAGTTGATTTTACAAATTTAAAATAAATATAATTAGAAATATGAAAGGATAAAAATATAAAAATATTAATGCTCATTAATATGTTGTCATGTTGTGAAGTACATAAATTAAAAAAAAAGATATAAATATTAAAAAACTAAAATAAATATTATTAGAAATTTGAAAGGTCATAAAATATAAAAAGTTAATGTTCATTAATATTTTGTGAAGTAGAAATAAAATAAAATATAAATATTAGAAAAATAGTTAAAAGTAATATTGACAGATGGCAATACTTGTCATAGGTAGCAAAATAAATATTTTTACCTTATATATATTTTATATAAATAGATATGGTGTAGGTACACGCGACTGTATTAAAATATAAAAAAATTAAAAAAAAATTATAAAGTAGTTGATTTTAAAAATTTAAAAATTTAAAATTAAAATAAATATAATTAGAAATATAAAAGGATAAAAATATAAAAATATTAATGATCATTAATATGTTGTGAAGTGCAAAAATTAAAAAAAAAATGAGATATAAAAATTAAAAAACTAAGATAAATATACTTAGAAATTTGAAAGGTCATAAAATATAAAAATTTAATGTTCATTACTGTTTTTTGAAGTAGAAATAAAATAAAATATAAATATCAGAAAAATAGTTAAAAGGAATATTGCCACATGGCAATACTTGTCTTACGTAGCAAAATAAATATTTTTACCTTTTATATATTTTATATAAATAGATATGATGTAGGTACATGCAACGAATGTATTAAAATATAAAAAAAAAATTAGAAAAAATACATATAATATATGTTGAACAAAGAGGAGGAAGTGTAATTAGGGTTGTCCAAGAATGGAATAATAGATTAGCAAAGTAATCTAGTATTTGCCAAGCACAAATTCTTAAGAATGTACTCTTCAAACAAGCAATTCTAGAAGTTGAATTTAATAATAAATTGAAAACATCCAACAACAACTCCACATGACTATCAATAAAATAAAATGCCACCACCCCGCTTGAGTATCTAATCTTATAATAAAGATGAGGAATAAGATCCATTTCATTTAATTTTTTTTCTTATATTTTATATTATTTCAAAGCATAACATATATACCCTACGTTATGTAGGCTTAACTAAAAACGAAGACCAAAAAAAGGAGAGATCTTGTTTTCTTTAAAATTTTCGCAAGATGCCAAAACTCACTTACACTTTATTTGGTGCATCTCATCTCATTTTCATAGATAGTGATTCTTTTAAATTATTTATGATATATATCAAGTTCAAAAAGGAAAAAAAAAAAAAAAAAAGGGACATATATTAGTTTTCTTTGTTGAATCAATCAATATTCTTAGTCAAGCGATTTACGTGTCTTATTATATTTTTTTTTTCTTTTTTCTTTGTTCTTTAAAAATATAAATTTTAATTGAGTTTGCACGAGTTTAAAAATGACATTAATATTAATGAAGTAAAATTCATTCATATAATGATTATTTTTATTTTGTATAATATTTTCTCTCATCAATTAATTCATAGTTCAAATAAAAGTATGTTACAATTTAAAAAAAAAATTAGGTACTTATAAGAATATTTTTTAAAATTTATATCTACTTGGGATTCATCCGATAGAATTATAAAAATTTTATTTAAATTTTTTTATATAATATTTTCGATACTTGAAAGTTGTAGAGGTCCGAGTATTATGAAATTCAAACCGGAAAAACTCCGTAAGAAAAATAAAATTTATTTTTCAATACCTATTTTTAATATAAAAATTTAAAATTAAAATTTTACAAATTCGAATCTTACTTCAAACAAATTAATTAACCAAAAAAAATATTTTCCCGTTCTGATTAACGAAGTCCATGCACCTTCTTTTACGACTTTACTCGGTCCGTTCCTTGTTCATTGCCTGATCAACGGGTGGAATTTGAAGTCCATATATACATTTAAAATAGTGTGATTAATATATTCTATAGGAAAGAAAAAAATCAAAATGGAATGTTTACTTTGAGCTAGCGTTTACTTTGAGGGTCAAAATGAGATAGAGATGTATACATAGAATAGAATCCATACAAAGTATAAGATATGATATGATATCTCTTTGTATTTATATATGCAACTTGCATTCAACTTAAGCTATTAAATCTTGGGATGCATTGAGCGTGCTATGGCTATATACTTTATCAAATTTAATTAAAATCTAATTAAGTTTTATTTATTTATTTCAATTAATTTAATTCATGATAAGGACTTTATATAAATTTTCAATAAAAGATTCTCAAATTTACTCTTTTTTTTTTTTAACAAGAATGAATAATGATCATTCAAAGCCAGAGAGGCGGACCGAGGCCAAGCCTGTTACAGCCATAAACAGGATGACAAACTGTCAACCTGAACAGCTTAGGAAAAATTAAAAACCATTAAAGCAACTAAAATCATTACCAGCTTAGGGATCCGAATGCAAAGGACCATTTTAAGTCGACTTGTCAAAGCCAGACTAATGAAGGTAAATAATTTCTAACTGAAAAAGAAACTAAACTAAGAAAACTAACTAGGAACGAAATAAAACCACCACAACAACACACAAAAACAATAATTACAACAACACTAACACACAAAAACAACAACTAAAACAACAACAACAAACAACCCATAAAAACACAAACAGCAACAAGAACAACAAAATATGGAAGATCATCTCCTCTCTGTCTGATTTAGGCATTGATAATTCGTTGAAGGTGGGGGAGGCTGGAGGCTGGATCTTCTCGGCCTGATGTAACAATCGGCTTCTATTCCTTATTCAAGCTTCAATGAAAGCCAACTGCCCAAAGGACCAGATCGAAGGCATCTGAAGCTGTCACAACTGAATCATGGAGCTGCCTTTGGTCTTCTTAAAGTGGCTTTTACCTCTCTGTTCTATTCAACTCATTTGCTTCTCACGTTAACTGGAACCCAAATCCAGCTGCTGTAGATGGGAGAGTTTACTGCAAACTAACAAAGATAGGCAAAAGAGAAGAAGCCGATGCAGCCTGTAGCCGGCGAACAGCTGCACAAAATAGAGAAAAGCGGAGTCGGTGGCTGCCCTGCCTTTGGATGGGATCGATCTGGAAGACAACATTCCTGTCCATATATGATTGTGAAAACCATGTGCTCAGGGCTCAAAACAAAGAAGTTTGCCTGAAGAAACTCCCTCAAACCAACAACACAACAGGAAAAAACACACAAAAATACAACAAAAGGAAAAGAGTGGGACCAAAAACCACCCAAAACTGTACCAACAAGAAGAGAGAAGAAGATAAACAGTGAAAGTTGAGAGGAAATATCAAAGCTATCCTCATTCTCAAATTTACTTTGACGTTGCTCTATTAACTATTGAAATGTTGATGATGACAATTTATTGTATATATTATATAATTTTAAAAAATAGTTGGAATTAACTGGTAGGAGATGTCTTCATTTAAATGATATTTTAAATCTGAACTGTAATAATACAATCATGTTAGATTAATTGTTAAATTTTTTTATTATTTTTGTAATTTTATTTAATTTTAACTGAATTAGTTATAAATTAGTGACTAATGGTTTAGAAAAATAATAAATAAATAAATAGGAAGTAATGTTGGCGACATGATGATTAATGGAGATGTAAAATTAACTAAGTTGGCTCCTTTCACTTTTGAAGTACTAATATGCCATCATAGCCTTGTACATATATGTTATATGGAAGTGAAAAATTTTAAGGAATCTATCCTTTATCCATCACCATTGATTCAACTGTTTCAATTCAACTTTTACTGCTTTAAAATCACAAACGTGTGTTGATTTTATCATCAATTTTCTATTTTTCTTTATTTTTTTAATGGATGTGGAGTAATTGATTATTTTCATTATGATACATGTAATTACTGATGAACCATTATACTTTTTTCTAATAGGACCGATAAAGGACATCCTAATAACACAAAGAACTTTTAAGCACGTGAAAGAAAATATATGAATTTAAAAATTTTCACTCCGAAGACATGATATAATGACTTATTAAAAGTAATAAGTTTACTCCCTTAATTATAATAAAGATAAGATCGTTTATTAAAAAATTAATAGATTTTTATAAATATTAGTGAGTGAATTGTGTAAAAGTTTAAAATCAAAATTTTCATAATTAAAAATTAAATCACCGGGGTTGACGAATAGTAAAAATATTTAAAAGAAAAGGTAGAAAATTTTAATTACTATAATTTCAACTTGTAATAGAATTAGTTATATAATTTTGTTTAAACATAAGTACTTGTATTTTATATTTTTACACCTTAATATCATATCGACTAAGGTCATAATTATTTTATGAACAATATAAAATTATTTTATATATAATTTATTATCAATCTAATTGATTGATTATTTTTAAAAATATTATAAGTTTATTTTAAAAATTATTTATTTTTATTCATAATAAAATTAAAATACATCTAAACTTAATTTATTATGATCATTATAATTAGTTGAATGTTATATCACCCAATAAATAATTTTACTATTAAATATCAATATTTATTTTGACATTAATATATTTTTAATGATATTATTTAGAAAGATAATAAGTGTAAAATTTATGGGACACTGAGTATTTAAGTGGCATAAAAATTACAGAACTAGTTCTGTCACAGATTAAAAATATACGGACAAAATTGTAATTGTAATATTTGATTCCATTTCTTTCAAAATATTCACAGCTAACTTAAAATCCAATCCAAATGGATAAAGCTAGACAATTTGTTGGCCAGCATAAAAAGAATGTTGGTGAAATAATAATAATTGTAATTTTGTTTTAGTAGATATATGATTCAAACACCATGTTCATTTTGTTTGTTGAACATGATAGCTAGATTACAAAATTAACAACAGAAATACTTTGAACACACTAATAGCGATTGCCACGCCGGTGATGAGTGAAGAAGTGTTGAACATACAATTATTTATAGCTAGCAAGCAAGCAAGCTAGGGCCCAAAACTTTGAAGCAAGTAGGTCAGAGCAAAAGACATAGCTAGAGTGGTCGAAAGAGAGACCAGCAAGTGTTCCAAAGGACCCGCATGAGTCCTAATTTGGTAAACACAGAAAAATAATGAATTGGGTTGATTTTCTCTTTTCCTCTAATGTCTCGGTATTTATTAGCCACAAAACTCCACATACTTTAGAGTTTGATCAGTATTTATTTTTTTTATTAAAAAAATTCAAATTACTGGCTATTGGAGGGCGTCGGTCCATTGATAGCTGCACATAGGGCTGAGCACGGGACGGAGAAAAAATCGAACCAAAAATCCGAACTGATAGACAAAAAAACCGTATCGAACCGATTACTTTTAACCCCGAACCGAATTAAACTGGACCGTTTAACTAATCTGGTACGGTACTGTAGATTTGTAAAAAAACCGTACTGGAATCGACCCGGAAACCGTACCGAACCGAAATCCGAATATAGTAACGGATATTATATGAATAAATAATATATAGATATTAATATTTATTATTGAACTTAATTTTATGGTTTATATATATATATATATAAACAAAATTAAAATTATTAATTTCATTATTATTACTATTATAACAAATATTTAAATTACTTAAAATAAAATATAATTCACTACTAATTTAATATTAAATAAAAAATAAATTATTAAACATAGT
>CATIWO010143228.1:0-10716 GCA_949673435.1 Macaranga tanarius | reverse complement strand
ACTTACGAGTTCTCTGTAGAGATGATCTGTGAAGGTGTGGCGAGTGTCTTCGCCTCTGAAGCTTAGGAAGACATCCCACTTGAATCGGAATGAGGGAGCTGATGAAGCGGAATCGTCGTCGCCATAGGTGTCCATTGTTGCTGTTGCTGAAAAAGTGAAAATGTTGAACGAATAAGAGAAGGCGATTTGGTTGCTATCGTACGTACTAATGGATGATAAAGCCCGAAGAAATGCAAGATTCTCTGGCCTTGCGAGTGGCGGGCGAGCCAACTGCCACAGTTTGAAGTAAAACACTCGTGTAGATAAAAGTAAACAAATTGCCCTGAGTTTGATTATTGTAATTACTTATAAATAAGGTTTTTCGCTAAAAATAAAACAAATTGCCCCAAGTTTTGATTATTGTACTTACTAATCTGAATCATCCCCTCAATAAACTAACTAGCTCTTACATCATCTATGATTAAGCAAATATTAAATTGCCATAAGCTTTAATTAATTATAATTAGTAATTTAATTCATCTCCTCGAGCAATTTGCCTATTTCTTGCATCATCTATGGCTAAGTCAGCAACTACATCTCCAGGCTTTAACCTAAAAAAAATTAACAAATTTTTCATATGATCAATATGCAAACATTAATCAAACAAGTTGAGAACCGACTAACCAATCTGAAAGATTCAAGATGCCTAGAGATTATTGTAAATTAATTTAATTTTCTGACTTGGTTGGAACTAAAATTTAAATGTAAGAATATAAGAAATAACATTTCTTAGTATGAACAATAAGGAGGTTGAATTTTTTTAAGTTAAATTTTAAGTTTTTGTGGAAGAAAAATCACCGGTTCCACCAGAACTAATTAAAAATTTTTATGATTATGAAATATCAAGGCTAAATAAAAAAAAGTTAAAATATACATTATATTTAATGATTTATTTCGGTCATTTTGATGGATAGATTTAGGTTTTATCCATATGGTTTAGGTTTTTGCGGGATTATAATTCGTGAATAAGAATTGAATTAATTAGAACTCTTATAATTATTGAATACTAAAAACTAAATATTAAAAAAGTATGATGTAGAAAAATAAAAGTAAAGAAAGCTGTTTTTCCATTTTATTTAATGATTTATTTTGTTCATTTGATGAATAGATTTAGATTTTTATTGTGGTAAGATGGGGTTTCTTTCTGTAATTATAACTCTTTTTTTTTAGCATACATTATAGAGCTATAAAACTAATCTTTATGTGCTAAAGGGTTTCATTAATAATTAAAGAAGCCTCTTTAATTATTTTTATTTATTTATTTACTTTTTTGCAACCGACTATGGAAAATTCTTATACAATATATCCTCGCTAAAAAAAATTTCGCAGCCAGGAGTTGAACCCAGATAAAATTCACAATTGGCCATTTGAATATTGTGCTACTGTGGATATATACAAGTTTCTGATTTAAGTGACTAGCCCACTTAGAACGAATGGTTTACCATCTAATTATGGGCTAAGACATTGGTTGAGGTAAATGGTTCAATCCCCCACTTCCCTTTGATCTCCCTTAAAAGAGTTCTAATATAAAAGATCATGTTCAAAAAAAAAATTATGATTTAAGTTGGAAAACATTAAGGGTAATTTTCACATACGGTACCCAACTTTTTGGAGCAGGTCCCAACATAATATTTCACTTTTCTTTTTCACTTAAAAAGGTCTAACCTTTTTATTATTACCAATAAAGTATACAAATTCATTTTCCGTCCATAGTTGAGTACGTGGCACGCCACATAACATCTGATATGACAAGAGATGCTGATGTGTCAATCATGCAAAATTCATATTATATAAATGTGACACGTGGCACCACATGATCTCCACGTATTCCGCTTTTCTTTCTCCTCACTTATCATTTTTTTATTTTCAATTTTTTTCTACCACTTTTTAAAATCAAATTATTTATTTATTTTTTTCCTTTTTTTTTTCTCCACAACTTTCTTTTACTTTTCTAAATTTTCTCACTAATCAAACACTCTCGTTTAACAAAAAAAAGTCTTGAAAATTATATTCAATTAATTAACATAGAAAATGTTGAAGAGATATGAATTTAGAAAAAGCAAACTTCATAAGAAATATCAATTGAACCTAGAAAGGAGCCCGTCCCAATTTAAGAGTGCGCCTTTGATTCTAGAGAATTCTACAGGAAATTGAATAAAAAAGGGCTAAAGGAAATGAAGTGTGAAATGATTCTCCTCTCCCTCCCTCCGTTACTAGATTTTTTTAAAATTATAACTCTCCCACAATCCCACTAGCAGATCCTTTGCCTATTATTGGTACCAACACCACCTCACATATAATGAAATAAATTGTCGCATTCAAATATCAGTTACGCCAAAATTCAATATCATTTCAGATCTTGAGCAACATCGACTGTAGCAATGCGATGCTATATAAAAAAAATTGTGCCATGGTGTTATTTACTAATAGGACTAGTATCATCACTCGTAGGCGATGGTTGTAACAGATGAAAACTCACAAATCAAAGGCTACCTTGTTGTAGAAAGAAAAAATCATTTTCTTAGCTATAGATTTTTGGGTGTTATTTTGTGTTTTTAGGTGTCGATTTGTTGTGGTAAGTCTTATTTTATTGTTGTTTTTGTTATTTTTGTTATGGAGGATAATAATGTTATTACTGTTATTATTTTGTTGTTTTTGTTTTTGCATAGATGTGGTGGTGGCGATCGTGTTGAGTTGAGGTGGTGGCAGCGATACTATGTTGAGATCGTGATGATAGTAGTGGTGCGGTGGCGGCAACGGTCTGTGTTAGAGATGGTTCTTTGTTAGTGATGATTTTAACGGACAAACACAAAAACTTAATTTGAATAGAAGAAATAGAAATTGATTAATTTGATATTAAAAGAGAGAAAATGAGTGAGAGATGTTTAGTTGATTTTTTTTTTAAAAAAATATAAGTTTTAATACCATGCATGCCTCCACATACCTCACAAAAGTGGCATATAATTTTTTTTAATATGTGGCCTTTTTAACCATGTCAAATTATGCATGGCTGACACATCAGTATTTCTTGACATATCAGATATCGTGTGGCATGTCACATAATCAATTCTGACCAAAAAGTGAATTCATGTACTTTATTAGTATTAATAAAAAGTTTAGATCCTTTTAAGTGACAAAAAAAAGTGAGATACCATATTGGGACTTGCTCCAAAAGTTATGTATCATGTGTAAAAATTACCCAAAAAGTAAATATAAAGCCAAACTTAGAAGCAAAATTTCAGTTTGAAGATGACAACTAGCATGTGTAGGGTCCGAGCAAGAGAGAGTTTTTTTTTTGGCTTAATACATACTCAGCCCTCTGAACTTAGCAAGTTTTGTCACTTTGGTACCTAAACTTATACTTTTGCCATTTAAACCCCTTAACTCGCCAAAAACATTATTTATAAACCATTTTGTACACAGTTATCAAACAAATGAAGCGTGTGTTATTTACTCTTACTGACTAGACTGCCACATAATAAAGGTTCCATTATCACCTTTAGCAATCTCTAGCCCCAATAAGTAATTTGCATGACCCAAGCCTTTGATTGTGAAAAGAGAATCCAAATAGCCCTTGACTGTTGTACATTATGCTTCAGAACTACCAAAAATCAAAATATTATCCACATAAACAAGTAGGACCATAAATGATTGAGAAGTTTTTTTTAATGAAAAGGCAATGATCATGTGATGAATGAGTAAACCCAAATTGTTGAAGCTTTGTACTAAACTCAAAATTCCACGGTCTGGAGGCTTGTTTAATAAGGCCATACAAGGATCTTCTTAACTTACAAACTTCACCTATTTTTGCCTTATTATACCTTTCAGGTGGCAATATATATACTTCCTCATCTAAATATCCATGTAGGAATGCATTGTTAATATCCAATTGATGAAAAGGCCAGAAATTTGCTGTAGAGATGGCAAGAAAGATTCGAACTGTAATAATTTTGGCAACTGGAGAAAACCTATCAACATAATCTATTCTTTCAACTTGTATGAAACCTTTTGCCATAAATCTTGCTTTGTATTTATCAATGCTTCCATCAGATTTGTTTTTAACCTTAAAAACCCACTTTGAACTGATGGCTTTCTTTCCTTTTGGGAGTGGAGTTAAGTCCCAAGTGTGGTTGGCTTCAAGGGCCTTAAGCTTTTGTTGCATAGCTTGAATCCAATGTGGATTGGCATTAGCTTCTTTAAAAGTAGCTGGTTCATGAATCTATAATACATTGCTCAAGAACAAAACATACTGAGAAGAGATGTTAGGAGAAGAGAAGAAAGGATAAGTAGGTGGTGTGTATGGAGAATTAGAGGTAAAAATATAGATCATTCAACATTGAGCATAAGTAAGCCATTTAAAGAGATAAAATTTGTAATGTAATCACTGTGACACCCCCGTTCTCTATCACAAAGATCAATGTAACCACATACTAAAATCTACTCTTAAACCAATAATTATCATAACATAACATAAATAAGTATCATTACAAGCATACAACATTGTAAGATAGAGATAACAATAACCATAAGACCAACTGTATATAAGCTTATAAGGCTTCTCTAAATATTTATCTGTTTTCAAACAGCAAAAGTTTGATTGTTGGCTCAACCTTCACTAGTCCTGACTACAAAGAGCACACCGGAAACTCGCTATTTAAAGATCTACCGATCCACCAAAAAGGAATATGAAATTGTTAAAATAGGCGAATGAGTACGACTACTCAGTGAGAGAATATAAATATAACCACAAAAAACAACAATAAGTTATAATATAGCATTATACAAAAACTCCGTTGGATTAAATCCAAGTCCACCCAAGCACTAGAAAATATCCTGAGTTATAGTATAAACACATATCATCCAAAAGTTCCTCAATAAATATTAAATAATCATATACCTTTCACTTGATCCTTTATCACAATATAAAATAATATTCAGAAAATCATAGATAAAATTATTAAATATTTATATACATATGCACACTCAGTGTGATATCTTATAAATCTCTAGCAACTCTAGAGTTGAATGTCTCACCTCGCTACCCAAAGTGCAAAATCCTGATCATACGCATGCGCAGAGACAATGCCCGAGGGCAATATAATTTATTTTATTTCTCACCCAACATTTAAGGTGTGATTTCATAGGCACATCACTGAGTGTATTTCACATTTATCAAAATCTTCCAGAAAACTAAATTCTCACGTATATAGTCCAAAAATTAATTTAACTTCATATGTTTCTGGACAACTGGAAAATAAATAAATACTTACAAATAATGTATAAGAATTTATTAAATATCAATCATTTCTAAAACATAATATATATATAATCGATTAAAAACTAGTGTTATATAAATATCCACTCACCTATTAAGGCAACTGAAAATTCTAGCTGGGAGGAGTTGCACTATGATCTACACCCGATGATGCTTCTCTGCCTAAAATTAAAAGCATAAATTCATGACTTTTTTTTTTCTCTGCCTAAAATTAAAAGCATAAATTCATGACTTTACTATCTCCAACACCAATACAACACCCTGAAGCTACATATACTTATAGAAAGTCAGATTTAACCTATCTAAAGTCTCAAAATAAAAATCAACTACCCAAAACATATAATTAAACCCAAAAATTCAAGAGTTTAAAATAAAATAAAACTAAATTCATTTACCTTAAATACTTGATCCAACACAATTTTTGATCTTGAAAGATGAAAATCTTCTAAAAATTAATTTTGCTTAATTAAAAGATAAGAATTTAGGAAAAAGGAACTGAAGAAAGAAAGAATGATAGAAAAGTGAAAAAAAAAACGAAATGGCCAAAATATATTGGAAAGTGGTGTGGAGGGGTGGAGTTGCTACAATGCACTCCCCTCTTTTTGTTTTTGACAAAAATCCATTTTAGTTCTTAAAATTTTTCCAAATAATCTATTAAATCCTCAATTTTATTTTCTATTCCTATTACTTAATATAGTTAAATAAAGTTCCAGATTAGGATGTTACAATCACTAAGCCAAATGGGTCTATTTCTTTGTCTATTACTATGCCTAGTGCTCAAGGGTGTAAGTATAGGTACACGGGCGGAATGGTCATCATGGTGAGTGTGCACATCGTCAGATGTGTACTTTGTGTCTTAGAAGACAATATTTAGTGAAGAAAAATGATCAAAAGCTGGTTGTGGTAAGGGAATAGTGTTGTCCAATGGTTCTTGAGGGTGTTCTTTAAAAGGAAATATGTTTTCATAAAAGACAACATCATGTGAAACAAGAACTTTTCTTGACTCAATATAAAAAACTTTATAGCCTTTTGGTCCTTGAACATAGCCAGTGAAAATTCATTTTAAAGCTCTTTGGTTAAACTTTAACTCGTGTGGATGAACATTTGTCATATAACATAAACAACCAAAGCTTTTTACATGGGTAAAATCTGGTGGTTTATGATATAGTAGCATATAAGGGCACTTCCATTGCAATACATTGGATAGGAGTTGATTTATGATGTATATTTCCATAAGAATAAAATAACTCCAAAAATATTTAGGCAAGTAGGATTCAAACATTAAATACCAAGCCACATCAAGTAAGTATCTATGTTTTCTTTCAACCTTTCCATTTTGTTAAGGGGTATCGATGCAACTTTTTTTGTGAGAAATTTCAGATTTTAAAAGATATTACTTGAAATCATGATTGAGAAACTCAGTACAATTGTCGATTCTAATGGTTTTAATGGTGGTTTCAAATTGGAGATGGATTTGGTTACAAAAATGAATAAAAGTTGACAAGGTTTGGTGTTTATGTTTCAACAAAAATGTCCAAGTGGCACGGGTATGATCATAAAAAATTATCAAAACATATTGTGATCTATCTATTGGTGGTTCTTTGTAAGGCCCCCATAAAGCAAGATGGAGTAATTTAAAAGGTTTAGTGGCAATTTGGGTACTAATTTAGAATGATAACCGATTGATGTTGTTTTGCTTTGTGGCAAATATCACGCACATCAAGTTTTTTATTAACCAAATGAGAAAGAACTTGAATATGTTTTAAAGTATGTAAAAAAGTATGTCCTAGGCGTTTATGCCATAATACAAGATTTTCATCATTGAAAGATGTAAAAGTTAAATTGTAATTACTTTTAGAAATGAAAGACTGAGAAACATCATTTAGAGAAAATTCCTTTTCTAAAATATATAAACTACCTACTAGTTTGCCTATTGCCAAAGACTTATTAGACTGAAGGTTCTGCAATAAGCAAGAGTCTAGTAAGAAAACAAATTTTAGCTGAGCTAACTTAGCTAGCTTGTAACCAAAAAGAAAATTAAATTTGAAACTTGGCATAAAAAGGGTGTTGTCAAGGACAATAGTTTGAGTAAGAGGTACAGTTCTTTTTTTATACAAAAACTTAAGATTTCCATCGGGTAAATATATAGGTAGTGGATTTTACAATGCATGTAAATCACAAATAAATTTTTCTCAGTACACATGTGACTTGAGGCGCCAGTATTAAGGATCCATGTACTAGGACTTAGCAAATCAATAGTGCTTAAGCTATACTAAGAGCATTATTTAAAAGAAAGAAGTTACCTGCATAGTTTAGTGTGTTGCCATCAACAAACAACCTTTGTTTCATAATTTTAAGTAATTCTTGTTGTACTAAATCTACCAAGTCATCCTTTCTCTCAGCCTTTTTTTCAAACACTTCATTTGTGTCCTTTTCAAGGGAAGTGATGGCCATGTTGGCTATAAACTGTGGCCGCCTTTGTTGATTTTTAAAATCCTTGTACCATTTAGGCACTCCATGAAGTTTGAAACAAGCCTCTCGGTTATGTCCTTTAGCTTTACAAAAATCACAAAACTGGTCTTCTTTCTCTTTTTTTTATTACTTCTTCTCATGCTCAGTTTTCCATCAATTGCTCTTTTATTTTGAGTGTTTGGCTGTGATCTTGTAAATAGAGCAGTACCATCAATATTTTTATTGTAGGTGTTGGTGACTTCCTTTTGTTTCTCCACTCGAAGTATCATGGAGTAAACTATGTTGACGGTGGGTAACGACTCCATAACTAGAATTTGATTCTTATTGTGGTCATAGCATTCATTCAAGCCAATAAGGAACTGCATTAATTTGTTGGAGGAATGTAAATCAGCCATTTGTTTGGCCAAACCATAAGTGCAAGCTAGGATCGGTGTAAGATAAACTAACTCATCCAATAGCTTTTTGAGTCTTGTATGGTACTTTGATACCGAGTCACTTCATTGAGAAATGGAGCTTATTTCTCTTTGTATTTGGTAGATCATTGGCCCATTGCTTTCCCCATATCTTTCTACAATTTCATCCCAAAGCTCTTTGGCAGATGTGGTGTATAGAAAAGCCTTAATAATGTCCTTAGATACTAAGTCAAGAATCCACAATGTTACCATATAGTTTACCCGAGTCCATTGTTCATACTCATTTGTTCCTTCTTCAGGTTGAGTGATTCTTCCATCAATGAATCCTAGCTTTAATTTTGCACCTAGAGCGATCTTCATTGATCTGCTCCATGTGAGATAATTTTTTCCATTAAGAGGTGTAGAAATAAAGACCATTCCCGGATGATCCGAGCTTTGCAAGAAGAATGGGGTTGTCATTTGAATTGTAATTTGTAGTATTGCCTTCCATTGAAAGCGTTAAAGATGATAGATAGTAAATGGATCAATATTGCTCTGATACCATGAACAAAAGGAAAAGAAATGTAATATCTACTTTTTTTTATTATTGATATATTAAGTAAGAAATACATGGCAAATATATACACAAATAATTCTTGCTCTCCAAGTTCTATAGAACCTTCTATAATCTAGCATAACAAACTCTCATAACGAACTCCAAAAATATTCTTCTCAATAGCTAGCCAAGAATGAAGAATATTATAATGTAGGACACCCAGGATAAAAATGATGACTCCATATGTTTTGCCTGTTATAGTTACATGAACAAACATGGCTTTTATAACTTGGCTACTCAACCTGCCTCTATTATACTCAACCTTTGAATTTGTGACACATAATTTGCCACACATATTCAACGGCGGCAAGAATATTCCAATAACTAACGTTCATATACCACGACTTGAACTTTGATATGTCACTTAAATGAGAGCAGGATCGCAACTATTGTTGGTAAATTTTTCTCACTTTTAATGACACATCATAGGATGGAAGAGTTATAAGTTCATTGGCATGACATGCATCAAGTTTATTTGTTTAAATAGAAAAGGGTAATGATTTGTGTTTCTCTTTAGCAGAAATTTTACCATGGTCCTGACTCATAATAAATTGGAATTAAAGCCAAATTAATAATATCAAGTTATTTAAGGTTCATCTATGTGCTATTTAGGTTTTAATTTTTATAACTTAAATTAAGTATTAAATTTTGATTGATTTGGTCTTGCAAATCATCATAAACTAGGACTACTGTATAATGTCTTCTTAAAGAGACATAAATAATGTTATCTCTCAATCTTGAAAACCTCAAATTGTCCCTCACTCATTTCAAATGCTCCCTGCTAATAGGGTAAACAAGTAATTTTTAAAAGTAAAATTTTAAATTTATTTGGTGAAAGACAACACTATTTATGTCTTTGAAGAGACATGTATCATTATCCAATGGAAAATTAACATTTTTTCATGACATATTGAGTGCTAGCTATTTAATTAGGAATATAAAAGCTATGTGAACACTATCGTAGGTTAAATTCAGCATGCCGTACGTTTATTGTGAACCATGGAAGGAAGGTAATTTATTCAAGGGACCCCATAAATTTGGCCAGTTTCCATGATACTGACCACTGAGATTCATCTAGTGATTCTTCATCATCATCGTCAATGTCATCATCATTTTCGAAAACCAAATGAATCCCGTACTTCTTCAATTGAAGCCCATTAAAGAACGGCTTCTCTCGGATTGCTATCTGGATTTTATCACCTTCTTTCAGCATAAAAACTAGCTGATGAAAGTCCATAAATCGACACAACTGGAGCTGATCTTCGTTTGTGTTAGGAACTCCTCTCAACTTTAGTGTCGTTGTGTATATTGGGTCATTGAATCTTAAGATTTTTGCTTGAATGTCTACTATACTGGGCAGCTTATCTCTAAAGCTATCAGTTGTTTGTTGGTCAAGAGAGAACACTATTCCTATAATTATACCTTTGATGTCGAGGTTTTTAGGGGTTGAGAACCTTGGAATTTCCTGAACAAACCAATCAGGGAGTGTTCTTCCTGGAATGCTGAAATTGAACAAGCGCTTCAAAGCAACCTGCATACACAGCGTGACATTGATAATTAAGTAGAAGATGTGTTTCTATCAAATATATGTTGATCAAAACTTTAGTTATAATGCCAAAGGTTGAGAAGCCAAGCGGCAAAAACTCCCTTTAAGGCATAGAGAGGTTATGGGAGCAATTTCTGACATCCTACGTGGTGAAAATATCAGTTATAATATACCTTAGCGAGTCTTTCCTTGACTGATGGGAAACAAGTGTGGCAGCCGCTCATGTACAGCCTCGTGAGCGACTTCAAGCATTCCAGGCCCGGGAGATCCATTATTCTATTGCAATTTGTTAGGTCAAGATCGCGTAAACTCTGTAAGTTTGACAGATCGCAAACACTTTCCAGTGCAATACAATTTGCAATATTCAAATCAACCA
>CATIWO010143188.1:0-11060 GCA_949673435.1 Macaranga tanarius | reverse complement strand
GGAAAGAAATATTTGTAGAGAAAAAAAATAAAAACTCATATTTTGAGTTTGAAACGACACCACATGGTATAACATACAATGTGCTATAAAATGCAAGTTTGGTCCCCTCCTCCCACTTCAATCCCAACAATACTGAAACCTGCATCATGTCCAGAAAATTTATGATTCATAATGTTGAAATTGTCCTACTAGGGACTATCTTTAAATCTTCTATCGAAAAGGAGAGGTCCTATCGGGCAAATCGATTTGCAGTTTTATCAATATACAGGGCACTGAAAGATGTGATTAGTCATTTTCACTTACACGTTGGCTGTTGGTGTTAAAGTTTTGAAAGAAAAAAAGCATAACGAATTCAGCAAGCAAACTCGTAAGAGACAAGATAAGGAAAATTTTCACAAAATTTTAGAGATAACGAGAAGAGAAGAACAGGTAAATGATGCATTATAATTTTTTTTCAACGAGAAAAAAACATATGGAATGGGACAGGCTAAATCAAGAAAACCTTTTTCATAAACTAAGTGAGACACCTGACCTAACGGCACGGTTGTTAGACTTCACTGCATGTGCATCAGAATATATAAATAATCCACTGTTCTTTTCCAGGAATCACCACATTTGTTGTTTGATCAATACAAGTATCAGTGGCTATAACGCGTAAAAGAGTCAGGAGTTCAAGTTCACTGCTGCCTGAACATTATAAAGCTTCGCCATGGCACAAATTAATACAAAAAAGAAAGGATAAAAAAAAAACAGAACAATTACGCATGCAAATATTTTTGGCATTCTATCATCATTATAAAGTGCCCCGAGTCAAGATAAACCTCACCGAACACTTGTGCCTTTCAAAGGAAGATGCATATATAAGTAAATTCACATATTACAGTTAGGAAAGAAGAAAAAGTTTCATCCTGCTAGAAGAGGTGAAGAAAGTTCGATTGATGATAACCTTGGAGGAACTGTAGAATCCCACCTTGGACAAGAATCAACAACTAGACAATGATAAAAACGTTTCCATTTCGAGAAATAAAAGGCCACTGATAACTAACCAAACGAGTAACATTCACATGCACCATCCAGCAAAAGAAATGGACATTGAATCTGTGTCATTGAAAATATGAGTCACTGCACATGCAAAATTATCAACATTATTTGCTGCACGCAACGAGGCTAAAGAAAGCCCAAATGTGCCAAAAGCTGCCATCAGAAGAGATATTTACGCTTTGGACAATGCCATAGAACCACCCGTCTGATAAAATTATAATAATTCTATTTATCTTGCATGAACTATAGACACTTTCTTTTCTTCTGATAACATCTAATTCTTTTTTGGCTAATCACTTGTGCAGTAGCAACACCCATCTTTTGCCAACCTTTTGTAACAAAATACATATAAAACAAAATAATATACCTTTTGCATAAAGGCACCATAAAGGTACCACAGGCTTTGGTATAAAGAACTTGTATCCATCCTAACATATTACAGAACAAAATTCCTTTGAAGGAAGCAAGATTTTGTAATTTATATGACAATAAATCACACCTGTTATTTTGAAAGCCAATAGATAATAAGAAACAACGTGCAAGCTGCAATGACAGCAGAGAGAATGAGGGTGTCTCTTGATCGCCGCCTCCTGATAGAACCTTAACACAAAATGGGCACTGCATTATTAAAGGATTTGAATTATAACAAAAAAAATAATAATAATAACATCAAATGATTCATTAAGTACCAAGTAGGCCTCGGATAATAGGAAATTTGTCACTTAGAAGCTTCACTTTTCCTTGGACATCTCCAAACAGAACCCTTTGAGAACCTAATACAGCTCTTGTGGACTGAGCTTGATTTATGACATCATCTATCTGCAAAAAAAGTAACCCTGATATTATAAAGTGGGTAGCGTTCAGAGAATCCATTGCCGATAAATGACTTAAAGGAACACTTTCTGAAGGAAAACGTATATCATGATTAATTAGGTACAAGTATACTATTCTACTTGATAGTAAAGCCTCAGACATTCTGCACAAGTCTTTGATTATTCAGCATAGAAGCCAAGTAGATTATTGTCTCTGTGACGTTAGGGTGCCTGACACATACTGACATCCATTATGCTCCTGCTACTTGTAGCACCTTGAACCTAATCAAAGACTTATATTTCTCCTCCCAAATTTTAACCATCTTCATTCCTTCACTCATAAAATTTACTCTTTTATTCTATCCTTCCCAATAATGGCAGTTCCACTTTCAAAATCCTTTTTCTTTAAATACTGAGCCATATCATAGCAACAAATGCAAATGGGAAAAAATCTTTCCAAAATATGACAAAAAAAAGTAGTAAAGTCTTACATGAGCGATGCTTCCATGAATGGCAGCTCTTTCTCGTAGTAGCTGCATTCTTGGAGACATACTCCCAGATGCCTGTATGACGGGAGATTATAAAACCTTAAATTTCAGAAACAGCAGAAATATCAATAAAAGTTCAGGATTGCTGCATAAAAGTTGAATAATGCTAACCTTGTACTCACTAATATCATCTCTGACTGAACTCAGAAGCTCTGCGTGTTCCTTCATTGAGCTTATGTTTCCCTTAATTCGTCTAAATTCCTAAAATAATGAATACTATTTTATTTCAACTAGACAGAATCACTGATTAAACAGTTTTTAATGTAAAGGGTCAATTTCACAAATTAAAAATAAGAATAAAGATGGCACCAAGCAAACATATGCAGGGAAAAAAACTACTGAAGTGAAAACTTGATAAAAATTCTTGGTATGGTACTGCCACAAGCATCTGCCTGGGCCTGACAGGTTTCCAACATCTTTCATATTGCAATTCTTTCTCTTCACCAGGTGGCAACATATTCTCGGCTTCACTAATTCAACCACAGTACCAACAGCCAGCAAAAAGAGAGTGCTAGTAACAGGAAAAAAAATTGCAACATGAGATCCTAGCCTCAAATTGGACAACGTTGAGAAAAAACTAAGGAGATGGACAGAAACTATAAAAAGAGGTAGCTAGGTGCAAATGCCAGAGAAAACATTAAAAGATCTTGTGACAATTCATTGGGAAGGGGACATTACATAACATGGAAAAGTATCCAAATTACTTGCCGTTTGAGAACGTGACTACCCATAAATGCGGATGAATACTGCCATATATAATTGCTACTGGTCTTATAACTTTCCTGTGCATCAAGTTGAATGGTAGTGACTATGCTAACAAGGACAATATCAAAATCACAGCAATGCAACTCAGCACAACCGAAGTCAAACAAGACACAAAGCAGAACTTGCTAGAAATTGAGATCACTGGAACAGATGGAAAACCTGGGTAAACTCATGAAATATATCTCTGTGCCGTGCTAGCTTTTGAGTAACAGACGTAGTTGGTGCAGCAGATGCAGCACATCTACTCATAGAATCATTAATATCTAGTAGCTTCTCAAGCAATGACTGGATTTCCATTTCCATGGACTTCCAGGACCTGCTGGACCCAACAGTAGGTGAACCTGTTTCTACATAACCTGAGCCCAAAAATTACACTCCATCAACAACGACTCCTTACATCTCTAAATAGCAAATTAAGAAAAATGTACAATTTCAAAGGCTATTGCAGAAGAAAATAACAATGGCGAACGGCCTCCTAAGGAACTCTACTTGTTAATGTCGAATTAAGCAGATATTATACAGTTAAATCTGTAATTAGTTTGAGATGAGCAATCAATTGTAGATAATCAAAATTAATATACAACTGGAAGTAACCGAAAAATGCAAGTGCTAAATCAACAGAGAGCAGCTAAACCTCCTTGAGTGAACCTAGCGCCGAGCTTAGCATAAGAGGAGAGCTTAACGTCGAGATCTCCTTCGAGCTTTCTCGCTTCTCTTCTCAGTTCTTCCCAACCGGACTCCTGCAAATCTAGATTCGGATCCGTCATTTCGGATCTTCTACAAAATCAAATCCTCAATTCTCTGATCTTAATTGGTTTTATTTTATTGATTTTGTGACAGCTACTACCTTCTGCAACGATCTATCATCACACAGTCTTCTCTTCTCTACGTTTCCACCCAGAAAAGAGGACGATGCAGTCTCATTGGGCCAACAAGTAATCCATAATTTCATTGGGCCTACATTGTACCTCAAATTTATAAGAAAATGGCCCAAAATGTCTATGGACCATAGCCTGGATCCAAACTTCGGTTAACAAAGCCCATTCTAACCTGCTCTTGTGAGCCAGTCTTACCTGCTTTGCTCTCAAAATCAAAATGAACTAATTGGGTTTCAAGTAACTACGAGAAACTATACGTAATTACAATATAATTATGCCAATCAACAAAAAATAGCACGTAATATAAGTTAGATCATAATCTGATGTGATGCATTATTGGCAATAGATTATGATTATTATACTTCATTCAACTACAATTGTTGGGACTGATATGTGAAAGGTCGTGACAATTCAAAATATTTGTTCAGCTACCAAGTTTTTTTAGCAAATTTCTTCTTTTGAACGGCTAGCAGAAAGAGTATAAATAAAACACACAGCCACTTTCTTAGTTTGCTGTTAATAAATCAGGTTCCCAGCGTCAAAAAGAAAATAATATATAGATAAATCAGTTTTACCACCAAGGCAAGCCTCATTGGTGTGTATATATATAAAATCATAGATAAACGCTCTTATGAAATTAAAAAATAAAATAAATTAGCAATAATTGTAATTAAAGTGTCTAGTAATCGTTGATAAGCATTCCAAGCCTGAGTTTCTATTTTTCTTTATAAATTATTTAAGAAATAATTTTTTAATAGATTCGTAATTTGCGGGGCATGATTAAAGTCACAATTATTGGAGAAATCATACAAGCATGTATCAAATCATCATTAAATCCGGGCAGAAAAGTTGAAGAAATGAAAGGTACGAAGATGGTCCAAGTCCAACAAACACAGACAATACAACCAGTCATCTTCTTCATTTTTTTTACCATTCTTATCTAGAAAAGCCTGACAAAATCAAACCAAACTAATTTCTTTGAAGCTTACTCCGATTAATAAATAAAGAAATGGACTGTCATAAATCTCGCGGTTGACAATTGGGAGCCATTGGATACATATATATATCACGCAAAGAGACAAATTCAAAATAGTTAATCTTACAGCTTGTTTGGAGATGAGGGAAAAGAGGGAGGATGTAAAATAGGTAAGGAAAATGAGGAAGGAAAGTGACTTTTTTTATGTTTGGAATGAGAAGAGAAAATAAAGGAAGGAAGGAAAGTGGTGTGTATTTTTCCTCCAAGCATGTCTCCCCAAATTGAAGATAAAATGGAAAAAAGAAAGTAAAAATTGTAATATATAACTGATTTTACATTTTCACCCTTATTTATTTCATACCATATACACCTGTTCTTTTTAATTTTATATAGGGATATAATAGTAAATATGTCTCATACTTATTTTCCTCCCTCATGTTATTTTTCTTTTACTGCAAACATAAAAAAAAAAAAAAAGGAAAATAATAATATTTTTCTTCATATTTTCCACTTTATTTTTTTTCATTTCTTTCCTTCCATTCCAAACACAGTGTTAGGGAAATATAATATATAATATATAGGTATTATGTATATAAAGTTATCCGCACTGGTTAGGTGTTTAAATGTTTTTTTTTTCCTAGCTACATTTCAGCAACCCACCAAATACTTAAAGGAAAAGAAAAATGCAGTCAAAGGTTGATGATCCAATAACCCATTAACATAACGTTGCTGAATAGAGCAACAATATTTAACAAAAGGTAATTGTATGTATCGCGCGGTGTGACATTAACTGTGCATCACGCGATATGTATAATTACCAAAATAGTTTTTAAAAATAATTTTATTCTCTTATAAAATTGAAGGTTAAAAGATAAATTTTTTTTTATTTTAACGCGCTGAGCGAATTCACGTATAACGGTCCTTAACAAAAATTTAAATTAATTACTATCGAAGTATAGTATTACATCTATACTAATAATAATATAATTAATGAATGACGTTGACGAAGTTGAAAGAAAACAAAGAGCAACGTATCAACTTGCACTAATAATAAGTAAACAATTTTCTAAAGTTAATAATATTATATGCAATTATGAAAATTCAGAAGCAAAAGTCCTGAAAATGATTTGATAAGGGATAAATACAATTTTGGTGTTTGTATTTTTTAAAATTTAACAATTAAGTGTTTGGACATTTAAAAATTATAATTAAATGTTACAATATGTGATATAATTACATTATATTATATTTTACAGGTAATGAACAAGTTGCCAATAACCTGCTATTGAGTAGGCATGTGGAGCTGTGACATGGGATTGCACACGAGTATTATATGCCAATGAAAAAGAAAATGATAATATTATCCCTACCCAAAACTGAATATAAGAGTTTAAGAAGTTGTTGTGGTAACATCCTTCTTTCCAATTTTAGAAAAAAAAAAACCATTCTTATTTTCTGCTTCTTTCTATCAATTGATTCTGGAAAAAAAAAAAAAAAAAACCATTATTTCTAGAGATCGATTCTAAAGCTCATCTTTAAAATGGAAGTGATTGGGGATGTGTACTTATGTGACAAGCTCTCGGTGTTGATAACCTCTTGGACAAATCGCAATCTCGGCGAAAGATTTATGAAATGTGAGAATGGAAGATGCTTATTTTTTGTGTGGATCGATCCTCCCATATGTGATAAAGTAAAGGCAATAATACCAGGACTATTGAGAATAATCAATACCCTGGAGGATGAAATGTTTATAAGCTGGAGAAGGAAAAAATTATTGTGGGCATGGGCCATTTTTTCTACTATAGTTCTTGGATTTAAATGAATGAATAATGTGCTAGATGTGTGGTATTGGTCAGGAAGGGTTGTTTTGATATTGAAGATGACTATTGGGTGAAATGTAAAGTAGATTTAGGGACACTGTATTTTGTTTTGTTAATTGATGTAATGCGTTTGATGAAAAGTTTAAGAGAATAAGCTATGATATTAATTGATGTCATTGAATGGATGTAAATGTGCATTGGTAATGAATTTTTATGTAGTTTGTAGCTTAATTGTTTTGGTTTATAATTTCAATACTATGTTTGATCAAACGCTTAAGTGATTGAGTGAATGGAAATTGACACTTGACACATAATTGCAAATAGCACCTATGTTATGCTATAATGTGTAAATTAAGGGTGTTAAGTAAAGCTACAAAAATGTGCATTATAAAATGAACTCAAAATCATAAAGAACATGTAAAGTTCTGCTTCAATTGACATAATGTTGTAAAGACATAAAAAAAAAAGAGAATAAAATTGTCTTTATCCAAAAAATATTCAAAGTGCACAACCCTGATACAAACTTAACATATACTATGTTGCTAATAAATTTATCCAAAAAAGAGCAACATATAATCTAAACCGGTTACAAACTAACCTACAACAAAAATTAGATACCAAACTTGTCCAAATAACAAAAATTGTTTACACATTTCAATCAAGCAAACCCAACTCTTTTAATTCTCTTTGTGGTCTGAGATTGATTTTGGATAGCTTGTGTATTTTAATTCTATTGCCATTACTTTGAGCTAGTTGCTTCATAGCCTTCTGTTTTACAAATTTTGTTCTATGTAAAAAGGGAATGAGTCACATTAGAAAATTGATGAGTTTTGCATTTTTAATTGGTAATATAAATATTAAAACTCACTTGTAATTGACATCCAATTGTGTATCTCTTTCCCCATTTCTTATATCACTTTTTTTTTTTACTTCTGTCTCATGAACTTGGGCTTAAGATCATTACCAATTTTTGTTTTGCCTTTAGCATAAATGACCATTTGTGAATCAGTTTTTGGCTGGAATAAAAAATAGATCAATCATGTAAAACATATATACATGAAAACATAAAGTTAAAAGAACAAAGTCATACATTTATCACCACAGTGCCTGTGCCTATGTTTGTGTAAACACTATATCCTCTTGCAGGCTGTAAAGCAATTCTTGGAATATAATTGCTATTGCCCTTGTGCTTCCTTGTATAACAATTTGCACTTGACATTTTTTCAGGACTTCCAAATCTTACTATTGGATTCCTCACTCTTAAGTCTTGGCTACTTTGATGTTGAGATACATTGTTAGTTGGTGCATGTTGTTCAGGACTCATAACTTGACTACTATTTTGTTTCCCCTGATGTTCATTTGCAGGTTTAATAAGTATGAATTCAGTGATCATAAGTCTTGCATTTTTTGGCCTTAGAACCTGCACTTAACCCATGTTTGACCACAAACAAACATACACTAAGCATTACAAATACCATAAAACACAAATAAATAAAAATCTTACCTTAAGTTTTTATGTGGTGGCATTTCTTCTAAGTCCTTATCCAGGAGTACCAATCTTTAAATAAGATAATACAACCTCAGTGGCTTTCATAGTTGTACTCTTAGCGATAGGCTCAGTGATAGGATCAGTTGCAGGCTCTTTAATAGTTTCATATTAGTTTTTTTTTCAAAAAAAAAACACCTTACTGTTTTTTCTTTTTCCTTTACTATCATCAAATAAAACTGCAATTACATTAAGTATCTCTCAACAACTTCTTGCCTTTAATCTTATAAAACATCATGCATTTCCTCTTACATTAACTGAAAAAATATATGGTAAACTAAATAAATAAGAAAGTGATAGCAAATTTATCACTCCAATATCATCAATTTTAATGGAGAGCTCTTGCTGTCTTTTCTTTTTTATTTGTTGTCATCAAAATAAAATCGACTCTCTTGTTGTTCTTTTTTTCATTTGCTGTCATCAAAATCAAACTGACTCAATCTTGTCTTTTGAAAATATTGAGCAATAAGTAAACCGTCACTTTAAATGTAAAGGAAGATAATGCAATATTAGTACTTATCTTTTATCTCTTTGCACTTTACTTCCTTACATTAAGGAAATATTAATTAACATCTTCATTCCATACATCATCTAAAGTGATAAAAAATTTATTTCCAAACTGTAGAATTATTCGACTTATTAGAGGATGAGAGCTCATCAGAAACACAAACCCATGCTTCATAAGTAAACTTCATACCCTTGTCATTATAAACAAGTTGAGTCAAGGTTTTCCTGCCTACACCACCCATACCAAATACTGAAATAACATTTAGTGTCATGATCCTTTTCTCTTCCATATGATTAACAGGCCTTTGATTGAAAGACCTTTGATTTGCAGGTCTTTGATTCCCAAGTTGACAGTTTAAATTCTTCAACAGTGGATAATGTTTTTTGTTATGACCTTTTTGAAAGCATACCTGGCAGGCCATGACTCTCCCTTTCCTAGAGAGCTTATAGCCACTTGAGGGTTCCTTTCTTCTTTCCTCATATTCTTGGCAAGTCTGCCTGCCATTTTTCTACACTTACGAGATTGTGGAGGGGCAAGATCTGACTTTTTCTAAAATTTGGGGCCATTCATGGGTTTCATCATTTTATTATAGGCTTTTAAGTAAGTCTCCTTCTTATACCAACTGTGCACATATTCTTCAATTCATGTCCTAAATAGTGAATGGCACAAATAGCTTGAGGACAAGGAATGCCAGTCAGTTCCCACTTTCTATATGGACATGTTCTTTTTTACAAGTCAATAACATAAGTATCCCCCTTATACCCAACTTCAAACCCCTTATCTCCATTCCATATAAGCTCACAATTACCATTTTCTTTAATATTCTCATGCAATTTTCTCTTAATTATAGTCCTAAATTCTCTTATCTATTTAGTAGCCAATTCACTATTATTAACTAACATCTTAAAAACCAGTTTCCTTATATCTTCCAACATTGAATATGTATTTTTTTATTATAGCTTCTATAATATTTCCACTAAAAGCCTCACAAAGATTATTATCTATAATATTATCTACAGTAATGCCTTGGATAAATGACGAGCATGTCTTCATATCCTTAAGGTGTGATGTTCTTCATTTCTATCATGTTTGCTTCAAAAGCAGGCAAGTTTAAAGACTTTTCATAAGCCCAAAATAACTTCTGTAAATTTTTATTCTTGCCATGTCTTTTCCTCCAATTTGTATATAGGTGTTTAGCACAGCACGTATGTTCTACTTTTGGCAGAATTGAACCAACAACATCTAAGAGTCCCTTCAAAATTTACATAACAATTACATGAACAATTTAAGGTTAATAGATTAAAACTAAAAAATAAGGTAAAAAATATAACCTTCTGCTGATCAGTAATAACAGTCCAACCATTTCCATCTCCAAGTCCTAAGTCTTTTGTTAGCAGCTCCAAAAACCACTCCCAAGTCACTCTTCTTTCATAGTCAACTACAGCCCAAGCCACAGGGAACATCTGATCATTCTTGTCCCTCCCTACAGTTGCTAAAACCTCTCCCTTAATTGGTTCTTTAAAAAAATATCCATATAGACCTAAGAGACTTATACAACCACTTAAAGGCCCTTTATTTAAGTAATTTATAGAAATGTACAATCCCTCAAACACTGGCAAACTTTTAGGTAGTGGTCTTGCTACTTTTAATTGAGTTGTGCTTCATTTATTTGATCTCTCTATATCACCTACATAATCCTACGTAAGAGCAAATTCTTTTTGAACATCACCTTATAACTTATCTATGACATGTTGCCTTACCCTTTTGACATTATTTAAACTCATCTTAAGCTTTCAGTCTTTTTTAATCAAATCCTTTAAGTTTGTCAATCTCATGGATGCTATAGACTTGTACTTATACAAGTAATTTCTTATAATCCATTTAGTTATCATTCTTCTATTTTTGAAGGTCACTGCACATGTATACTATAGTATGTATGTCTTGATCAGAAAAGCTTTTGCATTTGTATACTTTGAACCAAATATCATCCACTCATAATTAGGATTCACACACTTGGCCCTCACCTCTTCAGTTGTATTTCTGACTAATATAATCTCTCTTCTTTCTTGTACTATATGCTTCACCAAAGCTCATTTCAATTCCTTTTGTAACATATGTGTCCTTGAACCAGATTAATTAAAGTTAATGATAATTTAAAATTATTTG
>CATIWO010143187.1:0-22997 GCA_949673435.1 Macaranga tanarius | reverse complement strand
TTTTTCTAATTAATATATTTTATTTAATATTTTTATAATAAATATATATGACTCGGTCGGTTTAGTTATTTTCAGTTTTCCAACTTAAAAACCGAAATTAAACCGAACCAGTCAGTTATATATTTTTAAAAACCGAAATCGAGCCGAACCTAAATATAATCGACCGAACCGGTCGGTTCAGTTCGGTCTGTACAAAACGCTACTCCCAGTAGCGTTTTGTACAATTTGACCGTCTGGCTGGTCAAATTCACCCTAAATTTGGAATTTTTTTCCCTTTCACCCTAAAAATGGGAATTACTTTTAAAACTACCATAAAATGAGAATAAAAAATATTTTTTACCCTAAATTGGTAATTGTCCGCGTTTAAACCAACCTAACTTTCATTTTTCACCAGAATGGCCCAGCCCCTGGTATTCAATAGAAGGAACTACCTCCACCACTTGATTAATTTATGTGTGTTGAAGAAACTAACACTACATTCATTAAGGGTGTCTCTCCCTCAGACTAAGCACTTGAACCTGATGTGTACACCTCAAGTCTTATGCTATCTAACTAGATTTTACATCAAGTAAGGAGGGACCATATGTGTACCATCGGCTGATTGCCTATTAAATTTCAAAGGCTGGACTTGTGTTGTAAAAATATTAAAAATAAATTTATTTTTCAGTAGGCGAGCCCTTAAACTTTAATAATATGGCCAAGACAATGCTCTAATGTTGACAAATTTTAAAATCATATTCTAATTCAATATGACCTAAAATACCACACTAATAACAAGAATTAAGGATTCTTTCGTAATGAAAATAAACCTAAATCCTCTCCATTTACTATTGAGAATAATAACACCCCTTTTAAGAGGTTTAGTCACATAAATCTCAATGCGAATTCCTGTATACTTACTCTAAGAATTGATGTATGCTTCATGTACATTCCAAACAACTCCAATCTTCTAACTAACTTTCATGATCAACTCCTTATCCTTCCCATTTAAAGGCTGGTTGCATAACCTAACCCAAAAGAGGCAGTGTTCAAGACTACATTAGAGGGTTATTCATCACCTCACCTCTTAACTCTCTGAAACACAATCAGTTATTGATTATAGTGTCGTGGACTTTCTTTCATTATCTGTCACTTATTAACTTTTGAATTGAACTCACAACTAAACATGTTTGTGCCCACCTTTTGCATTTTAAAACCCTTCGAAACCTCCCATGCCACCTACAATGCAACTGTGAGTAGGGGTGGCTACGGTTCATGGTTCGACCTAAGGTGGAACCGAACCGAAACCGGCTTAATCCCGGTTTTGGGTCGGTTTTAAACCGGCCGGTTCTATTTCATGGTTCCAATTTTTTTGGTTCGGTTTTACGCACTGCAAAAAAGTTGTATTATTTTAGAAAATAAAATATACCACGAGTAAGATAAAATTATGTAGAATTTTATAAAAAGTTGTAACTTGTATTTTTTGAATTTTTGACATAATTTATTTTTTTTCATAAAATGAACCAGAACCGGCTGGTTCCGAACCGGAACCGCCGGTTCACGGTTCTAGAATGGCGGAACCGGCCCTGAACCGGTCCCACCCTCGGTTCAGGGCCTGTTCAGCCCGGTTCCGAATTTGACCGGTTTCAGTTCCGGATTTGACCGGACCGGTTCCGGTTCGGTTCCGGGCCGAAACCGGCCCTTGGCCACCCCTAACTGTGAGACCTTCAAGGTTAAATGGTTTGCCTAACAAGAGCTGTCCCACAACACATCACTTATGTTAGTTGAGACCTAAAGGATTATGACAATCACGCAAGTCAACTGCTTCTTCCTTATCTTTTGTGAGTGAGAGTTCTCAAAATGGCTTTTTCTAGCTCGTGTGCCATAAAATCAGAGTTGGCCACTCTAAATTAGAAAAGAAAACAAAAGCAAAAAAAACTAGAGATAAAACCATGAAAGAACTCCACAAAGGAACAGATAACCTAACCCTAAGTCCAGAGATTAGATAGAGGGAAACTCCTTGAAAGAAACAATTTTATCAATTGGATTTTTTAAAACTTAGAAAATTTAGTCAATTCAGACAATTAAACCAACCAAATGATACTATTGGTTAAATATCAAATTAAACTAAATTATTTACGTATTTACTATTAAAATCAACAATATAATTTTTTATTTATATATTAAATCAGCTTTAAAAGATTTTTACACGTGGGATTGTCACACAAATTCAACTATTAAAAGAGCAAAATCGACCAGGTCAAATGTTAAAATTTGTCTACAAGACCTTTCAAAACAAAATGTCTTTAAAAAGTTATTTATTTATTTTTTAAGGAGAATTGGTTGTAATCTTGCCACGACATGATGATGACGTGGAAAGACATGTATCATTGGTTGGATTGGAAAGCTTTTAACATTTTGCGGTTATTTTGAAGATTGAAACTGATGTTATAGATTTGATGACGTTGAAAAGATTAAGCTCTTCTATTGGTCCAATAAAAGTACTACCACTATTTATTTGAAATCAGGTATATATATACATATATTACTTTATTTTAAATTGATATAACTTAATTTGTTTAGGAAAAATTTGTCTATAAATATTTTATTCTATTTTTTGTGAATTAATTTTATGGAATTATTTTTATAATTATAGAAATTTTTTGTAAGGTGTATCAAAAATGTTTTTTTTCCAACTGGAATTTTTGTAAATAAAAACCTTAATTTAGAAAATTTTAATTAATTTACTAAAAAATGTGAAAATATATTTTTTTGTGAAATAACATTATTTTTTCTAAGTGTAAGAAATAGTATTTTTTTTTAATTATAAATTGATATATTTTTATAAACTATCACTATTTTTGGTTAATTTAAAATAAATTTAAGTAAAAATAATTTTGCTTTATTTGATTACAAAAAATTATAAAAATTAATTTCATAAAAAGTGGTTCTTTTTATAAAGAAATAATTTAATGTAAAATATATCAAGTTATAATCACAAAAACACTAATTTTGATATTTACAAGAAAAATAATATTTTTTCACATGTTTTTGTAAACTTAAATAAAATTTCCAAAATAAAGTACTTTGTTTTGAGTTTCAAAACAAAGTAAGTATAGGAAACACTATCTATATATATATATATATATATATAGTAAATTAAAAAATTATTTCAAATAATAAAGTGAATTGACAAATATTTTTAAAATATATATTTTTTATGAAATTTTTAAAATATATATACTTAATAGTAAAGTTTTCTAAGGTTATAGAATTCCTTTAAGATTTTTCAATATTTTAATTTTTATAAATTTTAAAAAATTTTGTAATTTTATAGTTTTTAATTAAGTAATAAATATTTAAAGCAACTCTTCAATTTTATTTGTTAGTTGAAATACTTTAGTCAATTATTGTAATTAAATTTTTCTTTACATTATAGAACTTGATTTTTTTTTTTTTTAAGAAAAAGTTCAATATAATATCGACCTTGGAGTGCATTTGAGGTCCAATTTGATCCTTTTTCCTTTTTGTTTTTTAATGAAACCCTTATTCTAATTTTTCAGCAAAGACAAAATTGTTCTTTTTGACATTTTTAGGCCAATTTAACTTTTAAACTTTGCAAAGAAGACCAAATCAGTCCTATAAATTACACTTACTTTTCATTTTTTAACAAATAGACAAAAAAATTTCCAAAAAATCATGAAGAATTTCTTACTGTATACCGAGTTGACAAATTAATCTCTATTTTAGTCAAGAATAATATAAGTTTTAATATAAAAGTAATTTTATTTATAAAAATTAAATTTAAAACACAATTCTAAAATTTAAATTTCTTCAAAAGTTTTTAAATTTTAATAATATATTATGTTGATATATAAATTTAATTATCTGCTAATAATTTTTAATAATTTTAAAACATAAATTTTTAACTTATTTATACATTAATTTTTTAAAAAAATTATACTTGCGACTCAAATTTATATATACTTTAAAAATATAAATATACAATTAGACCTAGTTAGTTAAAAAATTCTGAATTTTACGAATTTTAACAATTTTAGCATGTTCTTTCAATTTTTATTTAAAAAATCTTGAACTGTGATTATTGTAACAATTTGAATATACTTTTTTAAAATTTATAAGAAAATCATAAATTTTACACATTTTAATAATTTTAGTATATTTTTTAAAAAAATTCATTAACAAAAGGAAATCTATTTCAATATTAAACTATATTTGTTTAACCAATATTTTAACATCTAATAAATTGTTGCAATTGTTTAATGTTGATATAGCACCAAACACCTTTTAATTTTTAAAAAAACATAATTTAATGAGTTATTAAAAATTTCTTGTTAAAATATCCATTTTAAAATAAAAATATATAGTATTTTTAGTTTGTCATAAGTTTTCAATTGCTTATATGACATTGAATTAAATATCTTTTTTTTTTCATTTTAAAATCATGAACTTTACACCTTTTAATAATTTTAACATGTTTTTTTACTTTTAAAAAATCTATTTTAGTGTCATAGAGACAATTGCAAATTTCTAACAAATTAAAATACTATTTTTTTTCAATTTGAAATGGTATATTTTTTAAAAAAATTTGCTAACTCATTAATTTTTTTTAAAAAAAAATTAAAAGAAATTTAGTGCCATATCAACATTAAACATTGCAATATTTTACAAGATGTTAAAATATTGATTGAATAAATATAATTTAATATTGGACTAATTACCTAAAATATCCTGAACTTTACAAATTTTAACAATTTTTTCTAATAAATTTCTAAAATAATATGTTAAATTTGTTAGAAATTGCAATGTTTATAATTTTTTTATAAATCTTAAAAGAACGTATTAAAATTGTTAAAAGATACAAAGTTCAAGATTTTTTTAAGTAAAAGTTGAAAGAACACAATAAAATTATTAAAACTCGTAAAATTCAGAATTTTTTAACTATACAATTTAATAAGTATATTATATAATATATTGTTAGTTTTTATTTAAGGTTAATATAATAAAAATATAACAACAAATTGTAATTAAAAAAAATTATAATATTTAAATATTTTTCTTCATAATTAAATTTTGAAAAATAATAATAATTTATTAATTGATAAAAAAATTAAAGAAGTTTCTATAATTTATTAGGGCGATTTTTGTTGAGTTGTTAAAAAATAAAAAGGAAGTGTAATTTTCACAATTGTTTAAGTCTTTATCAAAAAGTTTATAAACTAAGGCTCCGTTAGTTTTTAACAAAAAATTATTTTACCTTTGAAAAATATTTTTTTGAAAAAAAAGTTTCAAAAAAAATATAATTTTTTTTATATTTGACTGCAATACTAAAAAAAAAATAGTTGAAAAATATTTATGGTATTTGGTTTGCAATAGATATTTTGACCTAAGTAATACAATATTATATAGAAATAGTAACATTATATTTGATTTTTTTTTCTCTCTCTATATTTGATAGTTTGAGAAAATAACTTCCCGTTCTTAGAATTAGAAGTTATTTTTATATATTTCTAAATTATTTTTTTTTACTAATAACTTATTTTCTGTTGACTTTTTTTTTTGGGTAACTCAAATACTAAAAAATAAGGAAAAATATTTATTATAAGAATATTTTTCACAAATAAACGGAGCTTAAATTAACCTAAAATGGTCAAAGAGGTCAATTTGATCTTGGATGAAAAGTTCATGGCCAAATTAAGCTTCATAACTAAAAATATATATACTTCTTGAATTTTTACAACATTAATAATCTTCAATTTTAAGAAATGAAAAATGAAATTTTTAGACCACTCATATAACATTTTATATTTTCTTATTTATGAAGAACATATAATTAATCATTATATAATTAATATTCAATTAGTCGGAAATGTAAGCCAACCTCCAAAAAAAAAAGAAAAAGAAATTGAAGCTCTCTCCATACTTTTTTACTGTATAGAGCCAATATTAATTAAACATAGCAATCAAGTAAGCAACCTGATAGAGTGCCACCTGTCGGGACCGTGTCCAAATATTTAATAATATATTTAAGTAGGATTAAATTGTATAGAAAATAAAATTGAATAGAGGACTTAATTGAAAAAAAAAATAAGTCGAGGGGCTAAGTTGTGGAATTATTTTAACCGCCATTCGTAAAAAAAAAAAAAGACACTAAACTAACACGTGTTGCATGCAGGAGAGGGGTGAGGATTGACTCACCCATCTCCTTGCCAAGCATGCCATGGCCAATATATATATAAGCATTGTAACACTCGCCCTCTAGCATACGTAATTATGACGTATGTATTTCATTTTATGCATAGTAGATAGTGAACTTGATTTAAGTTTGAAAATATGTACAAGTGTAGAGAGAGACTAAATTGTAAGAAAAATTTAGAGTAAATCGTCACAATAGAAAGTTAGGGGCTATTATCTATTTGTCCCATTTAATTAAGGAGTTAGTGGGTAATTGTGGAGATATTTAGTTATATATATCTAGACTATTATTATTATTATTATTATTATTATTGGTGATAATTATACATTAAAGAGAGAAGACTTTAGGGAGGACATTTGGTAGGTTTTGATTAGGTGGTGTTTATGTGTGTTTGTGTGGGTGGTTGTTGGTGTAGAGATTTGTGAGGAAGATAAGAGAGTATTTGTGATAGAGTTTTGGGGAGATTTTGAGCTTATTGAAGTTGTTTAGCAAGGGTTTTAAGAAGCTCTAGGAAATCTACTAGCTATTAGAGCCAAAATTGGTTAGCTTTGCTTGTGTTTTTATTATTTGAAGTCGAGTTTTTATTTTTGGTAAATTCAGATTATGGTTCCTCTATTTTCAATCCTCTTGTTTTGACCATAACTTGAGCTATAGGCTCTGATTTGAGTATGGTTGGACTCCTTAGAAACTTCAGATATTTTTCTAAAATGTTTATATTTTTATGCTTAAACTGAATATGCTTTTAGGAGGGTCGATTGAGGCTAGACATTTTATTGCTCATGCTAAAGCCCTATTCTACCTAATTTGCTTTAAAAATTCATAATTAATTCTCTACATGTGCAAATGATGTGATTTTAGTTTAAAATGAAAGAAGACTCATTTATGTATAGTATATATGAATTTAATGATTTTAGGATGAGTTTATGATATTTAAAAGTATTATGAACTTTATAGATCAAATATACCAGCAGTAGTATATAGGCTGGATTGTGAATTTTCTTATATGTTGGTTATATGGTGATATCTAGAGTTTTAGAACTCTAAATTAAGCAAGGTTAAATGATTTGGAAACTTCAAAGAGTCTCCTACAACTTTTATGTTTTGACCTTGAGCTAATTTTATTGTTAAGATTGTCTGTCAAGGCAAGATGTTTTCTTGCTCATACTATCAGCTCTGTTTTGCCCGGATTTAAACAAAAATCTATAATTTATTCCATATATGTCCAAATCAAGTAATTCTAATTAGAATTGTAAGTAGACTCATATGACTAGCTTCAGTATTATTGTCATAATTTATGGACTTTTGTGTGAATTATTTGGATACATTGAACTTTAAGCATCTAGTTACCCTTTTATGATTTTAGGGTGAATTGCTATGCTTGCTTATTGAAATTGGCACATGATTGTGTGTAGGAGTTGATAGAGCTAGAAGAAACCCTATTCAATAGGGGAAGCTTTTATTTAAGAAGGAGTTGAAGGCTTGAGGTAAGTAATTATTAACATAATACCTTACATGTAGTGATTTTCAAGTAACTATAGTTATTTAACTATATTGATTTGTGTATGTCATTTAAGTGGCAAGAATGATGTTTGTATATATATATATGAATATGTTATTGTGAGAAAGCATGATGAATATATATATATATATATATATATATATATGGTTGTGAGACTATTTAATGGTCGATTGAGCTTGTGAAATGATGGATTGTGAATATTGGCACCTATGAGTGCAAGCCACTTGATGTAGTATGAATTGATATACATTGCTTGTGAGAAAGGTGAATTGTGATTCACTATGAGAAATGGAAAAGATGAGAAATGAAAAAGGGATGTTACATTGTGATGATATAATTGTACATATGCATTTTGATATGTTGTGAGAATGATGCAATATATGCATATGGCATGATGTGAGGAATGTGAGAAAAAATTGTGAGTGTGGAGACTGAGCTGGGCAGAGAGCCTCCACGATGTGAGACTGAGTTGGGCAGAGAGTCTCAGGTGTGGCCATTCATATGATATATACATATGTATGAGATCTGAGACTGAGCTGAGCTGAGAGTCTCAGAAATGGCCATGGGTATAAAAATAAAAATAAAAATATGAAAAAGAAAAAAAAAGAAAGAAAAGAAAATAATAAGTGAGCTTTGTGTGAAACGTGTGTGACTTGTATTGAGAACTCCGGCTGAATCACTAACAAGTATAAACATTTATACATTTCATTATGATATGAATTAATATGTTGTTGAATGTGGATTTGGTGTAAAGTATGAATGTGATGATTTTAGTGGGGTGTAAATTTTGAGTATATACACCCATATATATTTATGTTAGCAATTGTAAAATTGCTATTGATGTTATGAGTTTTATGAATATGTTATGGATTATTGCGTGATTATACAAACTTATTTATATATGTATTATCTATCAGGGGTGTGATATTGATGAGGTGTGTTTAAGATTGGATGTGTATTACTTGATATTGTGTAAGAATGGTATTGCAAGTTGGAACACGGGTTGAGATACGGGTATGTCTCAGACCATATGATTTTAACACGAGCGTGTTAAAAAAAAGATTCAGGCTACGAGCAGACACTAGCGCTCGCCAGCCAATATGCCTGTGAGTAAACACTGTCGCTCGCCAGTGTCTGGCGGTTGCTAGTTTGGCCTGAATCATAGATGGTCATGTAGTCTATGAATTAGTTGTTTTAATCTTTTCTTGTTAATTAGTTCTTGAGGAGAACTATATGTATGCTGATCTTAATAATTACTTATTAAGTCACAAGCTCATTCCTTTACAAATTGTGGTTTTCAAGCTTTAATAGATAGCCTAACTTGAGGCTTGATGATAGAAAGCTTGAAGTGAATTTTGTCGTGAGCTCAGATGGGTCAAAAGGTAGGCTTGGTGTCGACATATCCTTCCACATAATCACATAAGCATTTTGGCATTTGAGCATTTTGAATTGAGTTCATTCGTATATTTTAGTTTTATGTAACTTTATATTTTGAGTATTTACAATATATTAAACATGAATTTTTGTATAATACATATATGTTTTGAAAAAAAAAATTCATGTTCCACGTGTTTCTATGCATTGCATATATCAAGATGGAAGGACTTTCTATGAATTGAATAGACTTTTCTTTTAAAGCATTTATAGAGAGATATATCTTAGAGGAATATAGAAATAGAATGAAGATTGAATTTTTTTAAAATTGAGGCAAAAGGATTCACTTGTAGTCGATTATGAGGTGCAATTTGAGAGATTATCGGAGTATATTTCTAAAAAGGTAACAACTGATGAGTTAAAACATATAGAGACTCAGTGGAAATTGTATTGTATATTGAAAGGATTATTGAGGAAGAGAGAGAGCTTTAGAAGCTAAAATAATTTAGGTTTCGACAAAGTGAATTTAAAGGATATAGTGAGCGTTTGTTCGGCTAACTAATGAAGAAAAGACTTAATATGGAATTTGGAGGATCTAAACGATGAAAAGTTGATGGTAAATCTATAAGTGGTACACTATTTCCAGGACTCAATTACAACGATAGTGGTAAGAAATAGTCAAGTAAGTGTTGGGGTCCTAAGTCAAGGATATGTTATCATTATAGAGAACCGAGTCAATTAGTTAAAGATTGTCCATTGACAAGAAGTGATGGAAGATCATAATTAATTAAGTCAAGTAATACAAATGGAAAAAAATGATGATAAGGATTTTATTTAGAACTATTACCTAATATGAAATGTGTGAACTTAATAGTTATGGAGTTGAAGAAGGATTAGCATTATTTTGAGAGTAAATTGGGTATGAAATTATCCTAATATTAGAACTTGTTATGTAAAGAGATAGTTATACATTTATTCGTGAGTAGAGAAAATAGAGATAGTGGGTGAAGAAAAAATTATACATGTTTATTGATTCCAATTACGATTATACCATATATGATTTGGAATAGGCAAGAAGCTTATTTAATAAATGTTGAAGATTTAGTAATGATTAATTCACAAAGAATGGGTGAAATTATAATTATAGAATTTTCTAAGGTGTTTCAAAAATAATGGTAATTATTTTATATTGGAAGGCAGATTTGTAATTTAATTATACCCAGAATTACATCAGTATTCATCATTTTATAAAGAACAGTATCTTGGGAGTTGAAAGAGGATAAATTGATGTATTGAATAGTATATTATGATGGTATTACTTCTATTTATATTGAACCATAATGATGAAGAGCAGTTATATGTTGATTATGAATTAGTGAACTATATTTTGATGAAGATTAATTATTTATTCTTATGCAATGAGGACTTATTTGATTAATCGAAAGACGTTATAGTGTTTTGGGGAAGGACAATTTGGAAGCTTAGAAATTGGTAACCTTAGACATCAGAATATTCTCTTGCTGAGATGACATTCGAGATTTGGTATGGATATCATAAATTTCTGATTATGTTATTGGGAGTGATTAATATATTAGATATTAGTATGATATTTTAGTATAGATATATTTAGAATGAGGGAATTATTTTCCTTAAAAAGGAAATTATGAGGGGAGTGGATTGAAAATTTATTAAAAAAGTTATGGAAGTTATATGACTCATGTCAAGGCTTCAAGGCAAAGGACAGAATAGGTGTGAATACAAGAGAAAGAATAATAGTCTATATATTCAGATGGTTATGATTGTATGAGGAGACTTCTTCAACTTATGATCTAGAGTTATTTGTTAGTAATTATATTAAGAGTTTAAAGACATTAACTGTGGGAATTAATAGAAGTTTGAACATGTTTACACTCATAAAGGATTGAGTTAAGATAATCAAGATGTCATGAAATTCGAATTCTTATTATGGGTGGTTAACAAGGAAAGCAACATGGAAGAGTTGATGTATGGAAATAAAATATCAGTCTTTATAAAAGTTGCAATTACCAACAGTATCAAAATAGACTCCTAGTGCCAATTCCTGTAGGGAATCAGAGTTATGGGATTTATGTATATGATTTTAGTATAAATTGAATTGTAGATAATGGATTGAATTAGATGAATTAGAGTGTAAATGAGATGTGTTATATATGTATTTGATGTGTGGTTTTGTGTAAGAACTATAAAGAGTAAAGAGGTTATAAACAACTAAGAGAACTCTCACTTGTTGAGGTGGTAAGTATTTTGGTAAGTATTTACAAATATGATGTATATATATTAGTTTCTTTTATATGTTATGAATTTAATAGTAAATGTGTACTTACTTGAATAATTAAGCAAGTAATATGAATCTCATTATATATGCATATAGTGAGATGTGTAATTGGATATGCTATAGAATATAGTGAATATTATATTTGTATATGATGAATGTTATAAACGTGAGAATGGATTAGTGATTATGGATGGAATGTTAATATAATGACATGTTGTGATTCAATTGTGTTAAGTTATATTGTGTATGATGTGTTGTGTTTTACAAGAAGGTGAAATAAGTAAAGAATTATGTGAGAAATATGCAAATGTGGCTTTATGTTAGGTGATGGTATGAAAAAGGTTTTGGTCGGATATTGAGCAATGAGATGGGAAGGTGAATGTATACATTCTTACATTTATGTGAACTGTTATGAAATGTTGTCCTTATTATTGAGATGAATGCAAATATTAAATATAGTATTGAGATCTTAAATTTATGTGATGTATACTCAATTGTTTATTTAATATATTTATACTTGTTTAGTATGGAATTGATGAATGTAGGTGTTAGAGACGATGAAGTGCAATTGCACATATTTGAGTATATATATAATCCTTTATATGTGAGTTTATGAGGAATGAATTGATAATGTTAAGTATGTTTTGAAGTATTTCTGAGTTATTTTGAGCCTCATCTGAGTGTGGAAAAGTATACATAGCTTTGGGAAAGCTAAGAAGGGAATTTTAGAATTTGAAAGGAAAGGAAAAATTTAGTCCAAAATATGTGGAACAGTATGAAACTGTGATAAAGAGTGGAATATTGTCATATAAATTGGCTTTTCTAAGGGAATTGTTTCCTATTTATAATGTATTCCATGTTTCTATGTTAAGATAGTATAGATCGGATCCTAGTCACGTAATACAAGAGCTTGATATAGAGATTTCTGACGGATTGACTTATGAGGTAGAACCAATAGAAATTTTAGATCGAAAGATGAAGTGGTTGAGGAATAAAAAGATTCCAATAGTAAAAGTGAAGTGGAGTCATCATGCTTCTAAAGAAGCAACTTAGGAAGTAAAAAAGCTACAGAAGTATAAATATATATATCTTTTTCTGGAAGATAGTGAGTTATTAAATTTTGAGGATAAAAGTTTCTATAAGAAGGGGAGAAATGTAACTCCCGCCTTCTAGCATACATAATTATCATGTATATATTTCATTTTATGCATAGTAGATAGTGGACTTCATTTAAGTTTGAGAATGTGTACAAGTGTAGAGAGGGACTAAATTGTAAGAAAAGTTTAGAGTGAATTGTCACAATAGAAAATTAGGGGCTATTGTATATTTATCCCATTTCATTAAGGAGTTAATGGCTAATTATGGAGATATTTAGTTATATATATCTAGACTATTATTATTATTATTATTATTATTATTATTATTATTATTATTAGTATTAGTATTATTATTATTGGTGATAATTATACATTAAAGAAAGAAGACTTTAGGGAGGACATTTGGTAGGTTTTGATTGGATGGTGTTTACGTGTGTTTGTGTGGGTGGTTGTTGGTGTAGAGATTTATGAGGAAGATAAGAGAGTGTTTGTGATAGATTTTTAGGGAGATTTGGAGCTTGTTGAAGTTGTCTAGTAAGGGTTTTGGGAAGCTATAGGAGATCTACTAACTATTGGAACCAAAATTGGTAAGCTTTGCTTGTGTTTTTATTGTTTGAAGTTGAGTTTTGATTTTTGGTAAATTCAGATTTTGGTTCCTCTATTTTCAATCCTTTTTTTTTACCACAACTTAAGCTATAGAGCTCTGATTTGAGTATAGTTAGACTTCTGGAAACTTCAAAGAGTTCTCTAAGATGTTTATGTTTTGTGCTTAAAATGAATCTACATTTAGGAAGGTCGATTAAGGCTAGACATTTTATTACTTATGCTAATATCCTGTTCTACCCGATTTATTTTAAAAATTCATAATTAATTCTCTACATGTGAAAATAATATTATTTCAGCTAGGGATGAAAGTAGACTCATTTATGTATAGTTTGTATGAATTTGGTAATTTTAGGATGAGTCTATGATGTTTAAGAGCATTATAAACTTTATGCATCAAACATGCCAGCAGTAGTATATAGGCTGGATTATGAATTTTCTTGTGTGTTTATTATATAGTGATATCTAGAGTTTTAGAACTCCAAATGAAGCAAGGTCAGGTGTTCTGGAAACTTCAAAGAGTCTCTACAACTTTTTTGTTTTGACCCTAAGCTGATTTTGTTGTTAAGATTGTTTGGAAGGGCAAGACATTTTCTTACTCATGCTGTCAACTTTGTTTTGCCTGGATTTAATCAAAAATTCATAATTTATTCCATACATATCCAAATTGAATAATTCTAATTGGAATTAGATGTAGACTCATATAACTAGCTTCAGTATTATTTTCATAATTTTTGAACTTATGTGTGAATTATTTGGACACATTGAACTTTAAGCATCTAGTTTCCCTTTTGTGATTTTAGGGTGAATTGGTATACATGCTTGTTAAAATTGGCACATAATTATGTGTATGAGTTGATAGAGCTAGAGAAAACCCTATTCAATAGGGGGAGCTTTTATTTAAGAAGAAATTGAAGGCTTGCGGTAAGTAATTATTAACATAATGCTTACATGTAGTGATTTTCAAATAACTATAGTTATTTAACTATATTGATTTATGTATGTCATTTAAGTGGCAAGAATAATTTGTATATATATATATATGTATATATATATATATATATATGTATGAATATATTGTTGTGAGAAAGCATAATGAATATATATATATATATATGGTTGTGAGACCATTTAATGGTCGATTGAATTTTTGAAATGATGGATTATGAATATTGGCACCTATGAGTGCAAGCCACTTGATATGGTATGAATTGATATGCATTGCTTGTGAAAAAGGTGAATTGTGATTCATTATGAGAAATGGAAATAATGAGAAATGAAAAAGGGATGTTACATTGTGATAATATAATTGTACATATACATTTTAATATGTTGTGAGAATGATGAAATATATGCATATGGCATGATGTGAGGAATGTGAGGAAAACGTGTGAGTGTGGAGACCGAGCTGGGCAGAGAGCCTCCACGTTCTGAGATTGAGCTGGGCAGAGAGTCTTAGATGTGGCCATTTATGTGATATATATATATACATGTAAGATCTGAGACTGAGCTAGGCAGAGAGTCTCAGGAATAGCCACGGGTATAAAAATAAAAATATAAAAAAGAAAAAGAAAAGAAAAGAAAAAGTGAACTTTGTGTGAAACGTGTATGACGTGTGTTGAGAACTCCGGCTAGATCACTAACAATCAGAAACATTCATACATTGCATTGTGATATGAATTAATATGTTGTTGAATGTGGATTTGGTATAAGGTATGAATGTGATGATTATAGTGGGGTGTAGATATTGAGTATATACACCCATATATGTTTATGTTAGCAATTGTTAGATTGTAATTGATGTTATGAGTTTTGTGAATATGTTGTAGATTATTGTGTGATTATACACACTTATTTATATGTGTATTATCTATTAGGAGTGTAATATTGATGAGGTGTGTTTAAGATTGGATGTGTTTTACTTGATATTGTGTAAGAATAGTATTACAGGTTGGAACACGGGCATGTCTCAGACCGTGTGATTTTAACACGGGTGTGTCAAAAAAAAATTCAGGCTACGAGCAGACACTAGCGCTTGCCAGCTAGTATGCCTGCGAGCAGACACTGGCGCTCGCCAGTTTTTGGCGGTCTCCAGTTTGGCCTGAATCATAGATGGCCGTGTAGTCTGTGAATAAGTTTTTTTAATCTTTTCTTGTTAATTAGTTCTTGAGGAGAACTATATGTATGCTTATTTTAATAGTTGCTTATTAAGTCGTAAGCTCATTCCTTTGTAAGTTGTAGTTTTTAGGCTTTGATAGATAGTCTAGCTTGAGGCTTGATGATAGAAAGCTTGAAGTTAATTTAGTCGTGAGCTCGGATGGGTCAAAAGGTAGGCTTGGTGTCGACATCTCCTTCCACATGATCACATAAGCATTTTGGCATTTGAGCATTTTGAATTGAGTTTATGCGTATATTTTAGTTTTATGTAACTTTATATTTTGAGTATTTACCATGTATCAAACATGAGTTTTTGTATAATATATATATCTTTTGAGAAAATTTTTCATGTGCCACGTGTTTGTTTATTGTTGGGATACTTGTCTGTAGTACCTGGAGGGTGCTACAAGCATGGAATTGGTAAAAGAAGCTTTTGGGGATATCAAAAGCTTAACTTAAAAAAAAAAATTAGCAAAGGATGGAAACGAAAATTAGGTGAGTGGATACGTATTCCTTTATTTATTTATTTATTTAATCATTTTATTATTGATTTTATTATTTTATAATTTCCTTCTTTATTTGTTTATTTATTTGGTCATTTATTTATTTCATTATATATTTTCTCATTTAGTTTGCTACTATATTTATTTATTTATTTATTTTAATTGGATTACATTTAATTTTTTATTCGGTTAAAAATATTCTTGATATTTATTGTGATTAGTCCTTATTATAGAATTGAAAATAATAATAATAATAATAATAATAATTATTATTATTATTATTATTATTATTAAATATAAAAAAATATATAGAGTATTGATTGATAGATATATATATATATTTATATATGTTGAAAATGTGATTATTTGGTAAACATATGTATACTAAAAAAAAAAAAGAAGGTTGCAGTAATACGGTACCCAGGGTACGGCAGGATTCAGTGAGATGTAAGATTGTGTTCAGGACACAGCGACTCATATTATCTCCTGTATCCGGGAAACAGTGATATAAAATTTATGAAAGCCTTTGATGCTACTTTGAGTGGTTTACGATAATGGTATGCATACCTGGCCCGAACCTTCAATGTGCTGATTGGTACCTACCACATTGATAGCAACCTGAGTAAATTTTATTTAAATGAATAAATTATAGTGTGATATACATGACTGGAACGTTTATGACTGGGACAATTACACCAGCAGTCCTAAAAGTTTAGTGATTTTCACAATTTAGTCCTATAAGCTAATTCTTTAACAATTAAGTCCTATAACTTTTTAAAGATGTCAACATTAATCCTAGTCTGTTAAGGTGGACAAAAATTGATTACATATTTCAAACGACGTCGTTTTGTGATGCCCTTTCTTGCCATGTCAGATTCCACTGATTGTCTTCTTCTTCAATCCACCGCTGAAAGCAAGGAACTATAGAAATCAATTTAGTATTGTCTTATTCTTATAGAGCTGAAGCAAACATAAAAAAAAAAAAGAAAAAGATATAGAAATAAGAAAAAAAAACCAAGCTTAGAGCTGAAGCAAAATATATATGAGTTTTTTTTTTTGCTGCTATGATTAGTTTATTTCTTTGCTAATAATTAAGTTTCCACTTTGTGTCCAGGGTGACTGTGCAACATAGGCCTTTGTACCACATAGCTTAAGTGTCCCTGAGATCTTAGGTACCTCTCCCAAAATGTATGATAACAAGCTTTACTTGCCCGAACCAACTGTGCCACATACAGTAACCCTCATACCTTGGAATGCTTTGAAATTTATATCTTTTAATATTGGGTTAGAAGCAGATAATTCCCAAGAGAAATTGCCATCTGCTATCTCAATTGCTGTATCAGAATTACCTCTTGGTAACTTCTCTACAATATCAGAATATAAGTCATCAAGTCAGAGAAAAGATGAAATTCTATCAAGGGAAACCTTGGTTTGAACAATCATGGAAATTATGTCAGGAAGATTATAGATTGGCTCTTAAAGAATCCTGAATGTTGCTAGTACAGATAAGATCTTTCCTGATTCAAGTGGGATTCCTAAAAGCATACAAGTACCAAATGTGACCACAGACACAAAAGTAGGAAGCGGCATATAGCGATGGAGGAGGAATGTGGGAGGTGGCGGCGATAGCAGGATGAGAGAAGAAGCAGCAGTGGTAGCAGCGGTGGTAGCAGTGGTGGATAAAAGGGCAAAGAAAGGTGGTGGATATTAATAACGATAAAGAAAATAAAAATGACGAAAATGGTAGGTACGAGAGACAGTGAGAGCACCCATATATGGTGGAAATATTTCCTCCATTTTAGTAAGCTACATTCTAACATTTTTTATTTTCTTATTTTTTGACGAAAATGATGGATTGAAGAAGAAGATAATCAGTGAAATCTGACATGGCAGGAAAGGGCATCATAAAAACGGTTGAAATATGTAATCAATTTCCATCCACCTTAACAGACTAGGATTAACTTTGATATCTTTAAAAAGTTATATGACTCAATCGTTAAAGAATTAGCTTATAGGACTAAATTATGAAAATCACTAAACTTTTAAGACTGCTGGTGTAATTATCCCTTTATAACTTGATTCTGGTTTTATAGTACATTTAAATAATTTTACTCAGTTTGTTACCTATTAAAGGTGTTTGATTAGAAATGATTTTATTGATTATTTGAAATGCTTGTTTATTTAATTACCGGAAGTGTTTTATTTGGTCTGCTCACTGAGTGTTTTACATAGAAATACTCACCACTCCCTTTGTAAAATTGTTTGCTTTTCAGCCTAACTATTTTTGTATATAGTTATATAGCATAAATGACCATCCACTAGGTGGCTCAGACATTAGATGTTGAGGAAAATAAGACTGAGATTATGTACCACATACGCCATAATCCAAATGTAGATCTATCTTTTTGGGTAGTCGTGATCCCTATTGCGATCGAGTATCGTATGCACACAATGAGGATCGATTTCTCAGATGGTTATCTGATGATCATCTCAGTCGTTTATAAGACCCAAATAGGGGTCCGAGTCTCCTTGACTTGGATCTAGTTTCTATTACTGCTACTGATCATCTACTTCTTGACTGTTGAAGGATAGGAGTTAGGAGTGTTGCTACCATTTTTTTAGTGTACATGTGGGTGGCACATCCTAGGGTAGTTAGACTACTTTTTGTTAGGGTTGATAAGGCTATTCCTGATCTTTTGGTGTATTATATTTATATATTATGATACCACTTTCCCCTAGTCTGCCCCAACCGCTGAACATTAGCAATGTACATTATTTGCTTATGTATATACATATATACATTATTTCTTCTGATGAGTTTTATCTTGCCATTTGATGATTTCTTTAATTAATGTACTCAAAGTTATTATATTAATTTGAGATTTAGAATAAGTGGAATAATCGATGTTAACGCCATATTGTAATTAAGGTAATTAGGTAGTCTTAAGTAATTTTAACTTATAAGTGTTACATTTTCACACTGTTACTCCGTACTGGATAATTGTGGTTGTAAGTATATCCGACGTGGGTGCCGATGGGCAGGGGTGTCATAATTTTTTGTATCAGAGCCTAGGTTGTGAAAGGTTAAAATATAAGGATACGAATAATGCCAATTTTAAAAATTTAAATAGTGGAAATGATATTATTAATAACTTTTGAAGCTTAGGCCATAAAAATTTAAGATTTAGAAGGAATTGTTGTGATGAATGAATAGTGATGATTGATGATATGGTATTTAATGATTGATGAGTATTGAATGGATTAATATTGAATTGCAAGAGATTAAGTGATGGCAAGAACTGAAAGATATGGTTTAGGAGCTCAAGGGAGGCCTAGAGGTAGACTGAGAGGCCGAGGTAGAGGCTGAGGTGCTCAAATAGGTGGAAGGGATATAGTGGAAAAGGTAGAAAATAAGAAATAGAAACAAAAACATGTTACGAGATGGATCTCTATCAGAAGGTTCTATTGGCAATGAAAGGAGAAATGTAGGAGAACATGATACTGGAAGCGAGCAGGGTAGCTCTAAGCACTTCAGTGTTGAACTTTAATGTGCTAAGCTGAGCACGAAATGGACTGTAACCACCACTAGCACGAGAATATGAGGCTTATCCAGTGCCATAAATAATGTATATGGATGCCACAGAGCTAGCACAAACTATGGTCATGACATTGGCCAAAAGAGACAAAGAAAAGTATAAGAGGCCCAGAGACGTGACTGAGCATGCAAAGAAGTATGGAGCGTATGACTTCTATGACACATTGGATCTAGGTTAGGCTGAAAAATGGATCAAAACTATGGAGAAGGCTTTTATGACCCTGCAACTGAGCAATGAAGAAAAGATGAGCAACGTTTATATGTTAATGTTTAATAAAGCTAATGATTGGTTGACTCAAATTCGGAATCTCTACGGGGAGGCTTTGAACTGGCAGGTGTTCCAGGAAGAGTTTCATAAAGAATGCCTGATAGAGAGTTATCAAAAGGAGAAGATGGTTGCATTCATCAGTCTTGTACAAGGATTGATGACGGTAAGAGAGTATATAGATAAATTTAAATATTTTTACAAATATGCCAATGATATATATCCCACTGAACAGAGGAAGAGTGAGAAGTTCAAAAAAGGTTTGCACATATCCTTGAGAGGAAAGCTGAACCTGTATAATAAGACTACATTCTAAAATTGGGTCGAGAAAGTAATGGAGTAGGAAAAGCTCGATAAGGAATTTGAGGTTTCAGCTTAGATCCGAAAAAATCAGTAACCCGAGTCATCACGCCAACCCTAAAAAGGAATGAGGAATGACGATCGAGATTCTATCCTTATTCCAGAATAACTATGAGGTCAGGAGGTGGAAATCGACCTCAGAGAAGTCAAACATTTATTAGATAGCCGGTGAGACTGTCAGGACAAATAGATGCTGGATATGGCGTGAAAGGAATAGAGTATTTCTATGGAGCAATAAATGTAGGAAAAATCATTCGGAATGGTACGATCAGTTGGAGGTTAGATATTTTTAGTGTAATGAGATTGGACATTATGCTAGAAACTGTACAAAAAATCAACCAAGAGAACCGTAGTACAAGCCTCGTAGTGAGTGAGGTGAAAGATCAACCAGAGTAGGAAGACCTGCGAATACGGTTACAGAAAGAAATAAAGTAATACAACCCCAATAAAATTAACCAAGAGAGCTGAGCACTATAGTAAGTGGTGTACAGCACGTGAGGATCTATGCTATCACTGAGAAGGAGGTAGAAAAGTCTCCGGATGTGATAGCAGGAAATTCTCACATCAACGGTAAGTTAGCATGTATATTGATTAATCCTGGTGCTACATATTCATTTATATCAATTACTTTCGTGATGCATGATAAACTTAAGATGAATGACTTGAATGAACCTATAGTTAAGAGCATGCCTATGGGTATGAGTATTGTATGTAAGAATGTATGTAGGAATGTTTTGGTAGAAATTAATGGGGGTAAAATGAAATAGGATTTCATACCCTTGCATCTTGATGAGTTTGATGCAATACTCGGGATGAAGGGATTGAGCCATTACTGAGCCAATGTAAATTTCTTTGCTAGGCAAATAGAGTTGGAAAGAGAAGATAGAAGGAAGATAATATTTATTGGAGAAGATAAGAAGACTCCTATTAAGATAATTTTGATGATGAAAGTCAAAAAATATTTTAGAAATGGGTATGGAGAATATCTAGCTTCAGTAGTAGAAGAAAGAAAGGAATGTGTGAAATTGAAAGAATTACCGGTAGTACACGAGTTCGAGAATGTGTTTCCTGATGATTTACCAGAATTACCACCAGAACGAGAGATCGAGTTTGAGATTGAACTTGTGCCTGGAATAGCTCCTATATCACAAGCGACGATAGGATGGCTCCAGCAGAATTGAGAGAACTAAAGGTACAGTTACAAGAACTACTGGACAAAGGATTTATTCGACTAAGTTTTTCACCTTGGGATGCACTCATGTTGTTCGTAAATAAGAAGGATGAATCTCTTTGGCTGTGTATAGATTATAAACAGCTGAATAAGGTCACAATCTGGAATAAATATACTTTACCTAAAATTGAAGACTTATTTGACCAACTGCAACGAGCAAAACTACTCTCAAAGATTAATTTACGCTCTAGTTATCACCAGTTGAGGATCAAGGAATCTGATATATCAAAGACTGCATTTAGAATAAGATATGGACACTACAAATTCCTGATAATGTCGTTTGGACTCATGAATGCACCAGCTGCATTCATATAATTGATGAATCATGTATTCAAACCGTATTTGGATAAGTTCGTAATCATATTTATTGATGACATTCTGGTGTACTCGAAGTCAAAAGAGGAACACGAAAAATATTTGAAGATGATATTAGAGATTTTGAGAGCTAAATAATTATATGCGAAGTTTAGCAAATGCGAATTCTAGTTGGATAAGGTTGCGTTTCTTAGGCACGTGATATCGGCTGAAAGAGTATACATGGACCCTAGCAAAATCGCCACAATTGTTAATTGGGAGCTACCAAGAAACATAATAGAAATCTGAAGCTTCCTAGGTTTAGCGGGCTACTATCGATGATTCGTACAAGATTTCTTAATCATAGCATCACCGTTGACAAAATTACTAAGGAAGAATGTGAAGTTCATGTGGAGTTCGAAATGTTTGTATCCAAGTGTTTAATGTATCAGCAAGTAAAAGCTGAACACAAACAAGCCACAACATTATTACAATCCTTACCGATTCCTGAGTGGAAGTAGGAACACATCACCATAGATTTCGTAGTAGGACTACTGAAGACCCAACTAGGACATGATGCTGTATGGCACTACTAGAATGTATCGAATTACCGACGGACTAATTTCTGTCTCTAATTACTGACAGAATTTAATTTAACGATAGATTAGGGACGGAAATAAATGTCCATCGCTAAAAGTCTGAAAAATTCGGGCGCCAAATAATGGCGCCCAAAATACCGACTAATTAGCGACGGACATTTATTTCCGTCGCTAAAAATTAGCGACGGACTGGCAATCCGTCATAAATTAGCGACGGACTGAGCTGTCTATCGCTAATTAGCGACAGACTGAGCAGTTCGTCGCTAATTACAGACGAACAGAGCAGTCCGTCGCTAATTTTTAACGACGGAATGCGCTGTCTGTCGCTAATTAGCGACGGACAGCTCAGTCCGTCGCTAATTTGTGACATTTAGCGATGGACAGCTCAGTCCGTCGCTAAATGTTGGGATTTAAAAAAAAATTAACAACTTTTTTTTTCCTCTCTCTCTCTTTCCTCTCTTCCGTCTCTTTCTGCTCTCCCTCCCCGACCCGACCCTCTCCCTCTGCCGCCTCCCTCCCCGACCCAACCCTCTCCCTCTGGTGCCTCCCTCCCCTGCCGTCAGCTGACGCCGCGAGCCGCCGCCAGTAGCCCCGTCCTCTTCCCGTGCGCGCGCTGTCCCTAGCGTCCCAAGCTCCACCGGCGACCCTAGCTCCACCGGCAGCTTCTTCCAGCAGAGGACCGACGGCTTCTCTCTTCGTCCTCCCTCCTCTCCACCGTCGGCTTTCTTCTGCTGTCCGGTGAGTGGGTGTTTTTTTTTATTTTGTGCAATTTTTTATTAATTTCTATTGCTAATTAATTTCTTATTTGTGATTAAGTTTAGAAAAAATAATTGCATAAATTAGTGTTTAATGCTAAATGGTTGAATAATTTTTTTTATATTTAATATATA
>CATIWO010143157.1:0-17357 GCA_949673435.1 Macaranga tanarius | reverse complement strand
TATAGAGTTTATAATTTGTCAATGACTTTTATAGACTTTATTTTAAAAGACTTTTATATAATATATGAATTTGTTAATGACTTTTATAAACTTTTATACACATTTATTAACTTTAATAGACATTAATAAATCTTTATAGATTTTAATATACATATTTTGATGCAATATATTAATGTTTCTCAAACAATAAAAACAAAATTTTTAAATGATTAATAACAGATGTCTATAATTAATTTTTTTATGATAATTTAAATATTTATTTTATAACTATTAAATAAAAAAATGTTTAAAAATTGTTTCAAGCTAATATAATTTTTATTATCTAGTTCAACTGAAAATTCATCTGAACGGCACTCATTTCGAAGAAAGTTGTGCAATCCTGCACATGCTAACACTAGCTTGAGGTAGGTAGAGTAAAAGAAAATTGTATAGTTTTCCTATGTATACAAATCTAAAAAAAAAAGTCATTCAAAGTCTTGAGGTAAAGTGAAAGAGAATTGTGTAGTTTTTTTATATATACAAACTTAAAAAAAGTCATTCAAAGTATATAAAAGTCATTATATATAGAAATATATGACTTTTTGAATATGAGTATACTTTTATAGACTCTCTAAAAATCCTAATTGAATACCCCATAATTTTTATAGATTTTTTTTAAGTTTATAAAAGTTATTATTCAATACATCTAAACTTCTAAAAAATCTTTAAAAGTTATAATTCAATACCTATAATTTTTTAAATCTTTACAAATCATTAAAATCACAATCCAATACACCCCTTAGTGTCTTGCGATCAGATTTGAAATGAGAATTTCTCTTTATATAACAATCTAATCTATATCTTAAATCCGGTCCAAGTCCAATTTTAGTAACGAAGTGATGGCCCAAATCTTTTGCACAGATGCTGACGTGGAAGTCTCCGGGGAATCGTGGCGAAGGAATTCGAGAGCATAATTGGTAGGCTACAGCTACATTCTTTTGGCGAGTGCTGCTTAGGAGATAGTGAAGAAGATGGGGAAGGACAAGGAAGTAGCAGCAGCATCGCCATCATCATCATCTTTGAGCCCTAAAATTCACAATTTCAGCAACAGCAACAGCAATAGCAACAACAGTGGCGAAGAAGATTTCGATCATTCAAACAATCCTCCTTTCACAGCCGTTAATATCTCTTCTCGTAATACTTCCTCCAAGTACGACTTCGTCAAGGTTATCATCGACAATTTCATTTGCTTTTGATGAACCGAACTAAAACTGTGTGGCTTTTACTTGATTCTCTGTTAATTTTTGTTATTTCACAATCGCAGGTAAAGGTGTGGCTTGGCGATCACGCTGATCACTACTACGTTTTGTCCAGATTTTTGCTCAGCAGAACCTTGACTGTCACCAAGGTCTCCTCTTTACGCTTCACTCTCTCAAATTTATTTCTTCTTCTTATGCACTATTTCTTAATTAGGATTACAATTTGGCCAGCCATCGCTGTCAAGTGGAAAAATTGTTGCTATAGCATTGTAGTAAATAATGTAATTGTTGTGACTTTAATGTTTCAGATTCCAAATCATGTAGCTATTAAAATTGCTCTTGAACTTAAGAAGCTGCTCATTGATAACAGCCTTCTAGACGTGTATGCCTTTTCTATTCTTTTGTTTCCATTATTATTTAATTAAAAAATTGATTTCTTAAGCTGCTCGTAGATAAAATTTTCAAGTGAATTTCAGTTATTTGTATTTCGTTTGCAGCTCTCAGTCTGATTTGGAGGCTAATCTATTTAAGGTATGTTTGACGCTTTTTGTTCTTTGTATTTGAATTGTCAAACAGCTACAAAGTACAAATGGAGCAGTTTCCTATACATGCCATTTCGAATTTCATTTTATGGTTGCTGAGTACTTCTCTTAAAAATTGGATTTGTTTCATAACTCCTTATGAGATTCTATGTGCAGCTTATGGAGCGGCGGGGTTATGGGGAGGAGTATATAAATCGTTACAAGATGATGACAAGGTTAATAAACTTTCTAGAGGGATAATACTGTCTCTCTGATTTTTTTTTTCCTCATATCATAGCTGGCTTTTCCATCTCTGATAACTTTAATGTGTGTTGATCAAAGCTTCTTTCACTGATTCAACTGTACAAAAAGTAATTTTTTTCCTACATTTTCTTCTTTTAGATTTCACCATCAAAGAGTGCCATTGGTAATTCTTGTTTGTGGAACTGCCTGCGTTGGGAAGTCTACGATAGCTACACAACTTGCACAAAGGCTGAATTTGCCTAATGTCTTGCAGGTCTTGCTTTCCACCTGCTACCCCTTAAGAACTTTCTGTGATTGATGTACTAACACATATGGGATTGCATGCTAATGCATTTGACATATACTTTTCTGTTGTTACAGACAGATATGGTGTATGAATTGCTACGGACGTCAACAGAGTATGGCCATGGATCTATTGATTGTCTGTTTATACACAAATCTTTGCATTTTGTTTCCATTTCTAGAAGTGTTTTTCCTGGATCAATTTAGAATATAAGTTTATTTCTGAGAGCTATTTAGAATGTCAACTGGGGACACAGAAAATGTATTGTATTCATGTGTTGGCAAGGATTGTGTTGGTCAAAAAACCTTTGCCAATGAGGTATTGATGGCTTAGTTAATTGATGCCATATTATTATCTCTAGCATATTCTCTATGCCATACCATTTATTTGCTTCCTTTCGCCGTTACCTCCTACTTATGACAATGTGTATCCTATCCTCTGTTCAAAATCATTGTTCATTATAGCTTCTACTTAGTCCTTTGTTTTGAGGGATCACATTGGAATACTGAATATCTTCTTCTATTTACTATAGGGCACCATTGGCATCTACTCCTGTGTGGGCACGGGACTTCAGCTCTTCAGAGGAGCTTATTACTGAGTTTTGTAGAGAATGCAGAATTGTTCGTAAAGGTGAGTTCTGGGTTTACTGTGTACTTGTGCAACAAGTCTTCTTTCCTGCTCAGGTTTATCTTATTCTATTTTTTAAAATTGAAAAATTAGATGTTTATAAGCTACGTGATTCCTCCAAAGCTCATAGCAGCATTGTTATTAGTGTGCTTTGCAAGAACATTGATGTTTGACTTGGTACTGCAATGTAGGTTTGGCCGGTGATTTAAAGAAAGCAATGAAGGATGGAAAGCCAATTATCATTGAGGTACGGCAAAATTTTTCTGTTAATGTTGGTCAAACTCCACCTAACTTTCTCCTACTTATTTTGATTGGATCTAGGATAGAACGTCTTTTAGGGGGTTATCAAATTGCAAAGGTTGGGATGTGCAAGGAAGGGAGTTTGGTGTTAGGAACTAGTTCAATTATATTGTTATTGAATCCAAAAGCTGAAATGGCCATCAAATAGACTTGTAAATTGTTATTGATAATGCATGCATAAACAATGCAAGAAGCGAGGTTTTATCACAGCTGTAAAGCAATTGCATATTGTAAACCAAACCAGAAACAGCAGCGTGTATGTTCCTTCTAAATTCATTTCAAGTCATTTCATCTGCTCTTTCAATTCTGTGAAAATTAAAACAACCTGCTGTTCGTTATACTTCATTTTCTTTGCCTTATTCTAGTTTAGAATGTGATGGTCATGATGGTGTTTCTGCACTCTTTTGTCTGTGATCTCTATTATTGCTGAAAATAATGGCAGGGGATACATTTGGATCCAAGCATTTATTTAATGGATGAAGAAAACAAGTCAGCTGCTAACGTGCAGGAAAAACCTAAGGAAGCAACTCCTGCATCTTTGACAGATAACGATCCTGCAAAACAGATGGAAGATAATTCTACAAGTGTTAGTGGAAATCATAATGTCAGTGGTAACTACAATCTTGGGAATCTGAGTTTGGAAGAGGGGACATCCTCTGACCAGGTGAATCTTCCAGATTGTCAGGAATCTGTTAACACTGCTGGGAGTATCTCTGAAAATAAAGGTAACTTGCATGTTGGACTTTGGAGAAAATATGTGAAAATCATAGCTTTGAGAAGACAATTTTTGTAATTGTTTCATAGTCCTGCTGGTGAAATTGTTGCAGATATCGAGAGAGACAAAACTGCTTCCATTAAGAAAGAAAAATCTGGTCCTGAACCTATAATTATACCCATAGTTTTGAAGATGGCAGAATTTGATCACAAGGTTTCGACTTCTAGTCTCACTTGTATAAAAATTTATTAAATCCTATCATATTTTCCGTGGAATTTCAGATTGCTGTTCCTTTATTAGAATTATATTGTCCCCTGGTTATTCATTTGTTCTCTGAAATTTTTGCATTTATTCTGTCTTCTCAATCTTTTCCTCCTATGTGCAGGCATTACTTGAGGAGTGGATTGTGACTCGCACGTATAGTGATAAATGCCCAGTTCAGGTACTAAAGACTGCTAAATTTTTATTATGATTTATCAATGTCAAAGTTAGTTATTAAAGTCACTAAGTTTTCATCTGCTTGTATGATTGTATGGAAGTTATAAATAGTTGCATGGTAAAAGAACCAATGTGTACTACTGTCAAAAGAAGCAGAAGGTAATTGTTGTGCATGTGTGCCATATCCTATCAGTTCGATCCCATCCCATCATGAGGCATGATGGTAGCGCAAGACAAGTTTATACTTGCTTCTATTATTAGTTTTCCCCATATTAGTGTCTTGACTGTTTGCCAATCTAAAAGAAAGTGATATTTTTTTTTTTGTTTCAATTTTTTTGCTAATACAATTTGTTATGAATTCTTGTTTTTAGAATTTTTTGATTTGTTTCTCTCTTTCAGGATAAGGATAGGCTGATTGAGAATTTGAAAATCATTCAGGGCTATCTTTGCTCTTTTAAGTCGCAGGTTTGCCCCTTCCAGCTTGATATTTATAATATTCTGATATTGAAAGTAAATATTCTTATCATACTTTGCTATTTGAGATTTTATTTGTGCTATATAGCATTTAAGATGGACTATATGAATTGAGATGAGTAGGCACTGATAGGGTTCATGGATCTGCTACATGCATATATATATGGTTTTCCTTGCTTAGCAGTTTACTGGGTCTAAATATGTGATTTGATCAAAATATGCTGTTATGCGTACAACTATTCATGCGTAAAAAAATGAAAGAACTAGTAAACTCTCAAATAACTTTTAACTTATGCACTCTTTTTCTTTCTGGTATATTGGTAAGTAACTCCTATGCTCTTCTATTGCTGGCATCTATACATATTGGTAAGTAACTCCTATAACTTTTAACTTATACACTCTTTTAACTTATATTGGTAAGTAACTTATACACTCTTATACACTCTTTAACTAGTATTACTTGCATATTGCAGTCCAAGCTCCCAAACTGTTAAACTAAATGCTTGAGTGAAATAAAGATACTTCAACCTGCTTTTTTTTAAAAAAAAAAATTACCTTACTCAATTGTATTTGATTTTTCTTGAAACAGGGTCTGACTGTTGTCAATATATCTGCGACAACATTTCCTCAAACACTTGATTGGCTGCATGGATATCTTCTTCAGGTAAAGCTTTCTTATCAATATTGTCAAATTCTGAATGTCTGGCCCACCCCAATATACTGGACGTCCTAAAAATCTGGATTATTTGAAGTCCAATGGCTGGTTCGAAATCTTATAATTACTGCTTCATTGGAAAGCAGCAAGGAATTTGGAACTTGCTGCAAATGAGACAATTAATTCACTGCTATCCCTCCCTGCTAATATTCCCTATTCTTTCCTTTCTTCTTTTTCTTCTTTGTCATTTTTCACAGTGCCGATTTCAGCTTCTTGTCCTTTCGCTTTTGCGTCATCCATTTAAAACTATTTTTTCCAAATATATGGGTTGGTGGATTTGTCAAGTTGCAAAATATCTATAGTTGTTTTGTTCTCTGGTCAATTTATTATTTTGTCATTTTGACTTTTTTTGTTCCTATAAAAGTAACGTATAAGTTCCAGCTGTCGTTTAATCTGATTGTTCTATGCTTGTTTCCCATCAGTTCAGATTTTGCTTTAGTTTCATGCTGAGCTTCTTATATTACTATCTAAATACTCTTCTGCTGATTTGTTGAACTATCCAGTGCATTGAACAAGGCATTTCATCGGTGTCCAGTGAAAGAGGTAGTAGGCAGCCAGCTGAGAAGTAGATCACATGCAGATGTTAGCTTGCACAGTGGCTGGTAAAATGAGCCTATACATGTATAAAAATCTGTACAAATTCAATTGCATCCAATTGATGTTTTATGGGAAGCCATGTCCTAGCCAAAAAAAAAAGAGGAAAAGACAAATAATGCAAACATTCATGTGTTGTCCCTGGTCAGCTGGAAGCTGATTTCTTTGTTGTACTTGCAGGTCTCAAATTTAGTAGTATGCTTTCTCTGATCTGACCAATTTTGTTTCTGCTGTTTTATTTTATTTATTCATTTAGTTAGGTGTCCTTTTCTGTTGAGGAGTAGCCTGCATTGAATTGTCTTATGCTTGTTGCTCCAAGTTCAGTGAAGTATCCCTTTCCCACCAGATCAAGCCAGGGAGTGATGAATGGAGAGAAGGCTCAGTGAGCCTCTATCTCTCATGCACATATGCAGCGTTCCCCCTGTTCACTTGTTGAAGATAACTGGATAGGCAGTGCGACTGTCTCAAAGCAAGAAAAATAGGTCATTTTCAGGGATATGGATTCATAGCTTCCCTGAGATGACATTAGGCTATGTGAAGTTTCTACAGTTGTTCATGAGATCCATCTACTTACATGGCATGATGGCATAACTTGCTTTTTCCTATAATTTGGTTTCCCCATTTTAAGGATCAAATTTTGGGCTTTGGGAACTGCTCGCTGGATCAGCTAATTTAAGGTACCAATACATTTATAGTGTTGATGGTGCTAAGTCTGGGGATAAATGGTGAGGCTTGCGGTGCATTTGTACTTTCCAATGTGTGTGATGTTGTTATTTTTGTAAAAATCATAATTGAGAAAGAAGATGCAAGTCTAGGATTTTAGAAGTACTTTCTTTATTGTACTACTACCAAGTACGGTACCCAATTTTTGCCTAAGTATTTGTGACTTAAAACCTACTCATCTTTGCGATTAGTCCCAATATTAGGAGCAGTATAAGACCGGTAGCAACGATGATCGTCCACCAAGGCTAGAGCAGATCTGACAGTCCACGAAGGCTGGAGCAGCAGCAACGGCCGGTAACCATGAGTAGCAACGCCTCAACCTCTATCCTTCTATATTATCTTTTTGTCTCCACTCCACCGCAGCTTCATCCTTCTCCCCTCTCTTCCTCGTCATGGCCATCATTTTCTCTGTTTCTCCATCTATTATAAGCTTTTTTTTTTAAAAAAAAAACTGAAAAAACTTACCAAAATTTCCTTTATCTTATCTTTTTTATGTGAAAACAAGTACAATTGAACAAAATCCAGTTGAAATATTAGCTAACTTTCATGGCGGAGAAACTTTAGAAAATAAAGAGAAGATGAGTCCTTATAGCTATAGTTTAGCTCATCGGGTATACGAAGACGAAGGAGAAAAAAAATTATGAATTTTTTTTTTTTCCAAATCATAGTTTTATGCTTCGTTCTACTGTGTGATGTTGGTCTTTCTTTTAGTAATAAACCAATTTTTTTATTTTTTGAAATTTATTTGGATTGCTATAATTCTCCAATATTTTTTATTTCTTTTAAATTTGATAATTGTGCAAGTGGATTAGAAATGACAAGCATGTTTAATTCAATTTGTTGTCTTTTTTAACAAAGTCCATTTTGTTGCGGATGAATTAATTTTGATTTAATGCAGATTTAATTTTTTGGTTAAATGTAATTGTTTGGAAAGTAAGAAAATGATGGAAAATGTAAGAAAGTTGAAAGAATAAAATAAATTTAATTTAATTTGAGAAAAATTAAAAATGAGAGATAATGAGTGGGACACATGGCAGTGACGTGGCGCCACGTGTCCTATTAGATTGATGTGTCATAGTGTGACACGCCAACTTTGACTTTTATGACATATATTAGCTGCCATATATGTTTCACGTCATTTTTAGTTGCTCGAAATTTAGCTTAGATACTTTATTGGAACTAATTGCAAAGGTAAGTAGATTTTAAGTTATAAATTAAAGGTTGTATACCATGGTGATATCTAAGTAAAATGTTAGGTACTGTGAATGAAAATTACCCGTAGGATTTTTAAAAGTACTTTCTTTATTGTACTACTATCAAGATACAAGGACTTGTGCCCTTTCAGCAGCTAAGCTTGCACAAATTTGCTGCAAGTCTAGGATTTTTAAAAGTACCTTCTTTATAGTACTACTATCAAAATACAAGGACTTGTGCCCTTTTGCTTTCAGCAGCTAAGCTTACACAAATTTGCGCTCATTTGATTATATAACTCTGTACTACCCTGAACAGCAGGCATGCCTAATTTGCCATTCAGATATGATATGACAGACATAAGAAAGTGGAAAAGATATACGGGCAAATACTTGACATTGTAGATTCACACTGGGAAATAGGCACTATATTATAGTTAGGAACTTGGGATCCATCAAATTTCACCATCCCAAAGATCATCAATTGTCCTGTACGGGCTTGTTGTGTTGTTAACGTAGACCTCTCCTCTCATAATCTTCCACTCCTCCATTCTGTCAATGTCAACAATATCCTGATCGTCCAATTTGAGATTGAGGGTCTCCATGTTTTCTCTCATTCTATTCTGATTAAAGCTCTTCACAATTGTGCTAGACCCTTTTGATAATCCCCACTTTAAAGCAACCTACAAAAATTCCTTGAAAGGTCAGGCTTTATTGTTGCCTATTGATGATGTGTTAGAGCCTAATTGACCAATTTCGAGTTATCTTTACCTGAGCTGGAGTTGCTTTGTGTTTGAAAGCTATGGATTTCATGACTGGATGATCCACTACAGCAGTTGATCCCCATGAATTTCCAGGGCCACCAAGAGGTGAATAAGCACTCACATGGATTCTGTAATCTGAACACACGGCCCGGAGCTTGCTTTGTTTCCACATTGGATGCATTTCCACCTGCAACCATGCAATTCAGCGATCAAAATGTCATTAATTAGCATTGTAAAAATTTCTGTTTTTTTTTTTTTGACGAAAGAGACTTAATATGTTTTTAACTAAACATAAATGGGTTGTTAATGCACATGATTGATTTCCCGATGACTGTATAAACTAGATAATTAAGAGTCAAGAACCAATCCTATTGAGCGTTGACTTTTCTCTGTGTTTGTTTTACTTTATATTTTTATAATGAGTTTTGTTTATATCATTACTTATACATAAAATTTGACTTTTAAGTACTTGGATGGAGACATGAAAGTGACTGGTAAATATTTTATAGAAATGAAATGAAATTAAACTTAAGTCTTCACAGATACTATCTAATTGCTAAACCATAATAAAAGTCAAATTGTATCTTGTATTATGCTAAAAAAAAAAAAAAATTGTATCTTGTATAATCTATTGAAAATCTAAAACAATTTTAAATTCTTTGCATTTGGATTCACAAAAAATTCTGAGGTTCTTTTCATGAGTGAAATTAAGTTCAATACACACATAAAGTAAATTCTCATCAAATGCAATGAGCATATCTAATTTTACGATCTGGACAGGATCTTTTTTTGACCAGAGGGCAGGATCTTTTGGATATTGGTTCTTTTGGTATGTGTGTCTAAGTTCATGATATATATTCTTCAAAAAAAGAAAAAAAAAAGTTCATGATATATAGTACAGTACCTGATTGACAGCTGGAGGTACAGAAGCAAAATCCATCAACTGTACGATCTTGTTGCTAGAGAAATTGCTGACACCAATGCACCTACACAATCCCAAATCCAAGCATCTCTCCATTCCAGCCCATGTCGATTCAATGTCTAAGTACTTCTCAAAATCTTCTTCTTGGGGTACAGGGTAACAAGCCCAAGGCTTTAGCTTCACTGGCCAGTGCACCAGATACATGTCTAGATATTCCATGCCCAAGTTCCTTAACAAAGAAACATCTCAGTTAGATGCTTGTACAACCAATAAAGATTGCATTGGAATATTTTCAAGATCCTCCATTCCTCTCCTGTTCTCTAGGCCACAATCTTGGAAGGTACCATATCATTTATGATACAACAATTGTTTCACAAGTGTGCTTTTAATCAAAAGATTATTGGTAAAGAGTTTTTAGACACTAATAATTTTTTTTAACAATCTCATATTTCAATAAAATATCAATAGTGTCCAAAATATATTCACTTAAAGATGTTGCACACATGTGGAAAAGATTTGGGTGTATTTTTAATAATCCACTTTTACTGAAAACATATGGATGTGGGGATTTTTGTATGTATGTGTGTACGAAAGTGTACTTGTCAAGTAGAGTTCGAACGGCAACATTAACCCAACTTCAAGAATTTTAGCAAGCAAATAATTTAAACTACTAGGCACATGCTTACTTTAGAGTTTGCTTGAGAGCTGAAACAGGATCATGATGATCGCACCCCCACAGCTTAGATGTAACAAAAACATCTTCTCTGCTAACTGTTTGGTCAAGAATTGCCTCCCTTAAAGCATTCCCCACTGCTGGCTCAGAACCATACACTTTTGCTGTGTCAAGGTGCCTATAACCCATCTGCATGCCACAAATTAAACACGTTCACATTTTCATGCAAAACCATTTACGAAAAGGTGGGGAAGAAGGAAAAGGAGCAGTATAAGCAAAAGGTTCTTTTTGCATCGAGTCACTTGCTAACTGGAAACCCCACACTGGCATTGCATTTAGATTTGCAAGAAAATGCATGAAGTTTCTTCAGTAGCTAGATAGCATTAGACAAGGTAGACGAGCTACCCAGCTCTAAACTGCTTTGCAAAAAGCCCTTGAAAGGTCATATCGATATGCAGACAGATTCAGTAGCAGCCCGAGTAACATATAAACAGAGTGTACACACAAAACAAAAATGCATACAAGTGTATGTATATATGTATATACCTCAAGGGCCTTGTGGATGGCAAGTTCAGTTTTCTCTCTATCATTTTGGAAGGTGAAAGTGCCTAGTCCCATGACTGGCATGGTGAGCCCGCAATTCAAACGAACTTGGTTGCTCTTCATTTCTCTGTGTGTGTGTGTGTGTTTTTAATGTTTTTAATGATAATTAAGCTCTTAATTTCTCTTGTATGGATTATAGACCAAGAGAATACATGAGTATTTATACACAGCTCAAGTCAACCTCCTTAACGGTTTTATTAAGACACATCACCACCAAATTTATGATTCATTTCTTTGTGGGAGCTAATGAATTAAGGGTAGTGTTAGCTATGGTAATTTGTATGATTAATAAATAATTATTATATTTTGTCAAAGTATTAATGTGATCTTCCATGTCTCTTGGGATTTTTATTAACTGGGCCACTCTATCATCAAAAGGGGAGGTGGCTTGAAACCCTTCTCAAAGGGCCCTGAAGCTGCTCCTACGCGTCACCAATTTATATCAGAAATTGCAATTAATGCTTCTTTCATGCAAAAAAATTGTATTTTAAAGAGTTAACCTCTACCAAAAAAATTGTATTTTAAGAGGGGTCTTGTTGACTTCGTTTTAAATTAATTTGTGTTTATAGACTTTGTATTTTGAAATGCATTGAAGTCAAGCAATTTTTTTGTTGTATATTTAATTATGCAATAAGTCAAAAGCTATATATATATTCTTATATCTACACAACATAAATTACTTGTGTGGCATTACTACTCTATTCCTTCAATTAGGTGTATGTGGGTTGACTTTACTTCAATTGGTCAATTGGGTTGGCATCAAATACCTGTATTTTCTTGCTAGTGATGCATGAATTTTTGTTAAACAGGATTTGGTCGGCATTTTTTTTGCCGGCTAAAGAAAAAAAAATGCCACTAATAACAATCTCGAATTAACACTCAAAATAAAATAAGTAAATTATATTGAAAAACTCATAGTCAAGAGATGACATTCAATTTTAAACAAATAACTTAAATTTGAATAGTGGTATAGATGCATCATACTCTATATTATATGCACGTTTATTATACTTAATCCCAAATACAACCCTTTTATTCATTTTTTTACATGTACTTGCACCAGTTTTCAAATAATATTTTTTAATTTCACCTGTTTCAGCCTATACTTTTTCTATAATAGGATTGAAGGGCTCATTTTAATTTAATTCGACATACTTTAAAATTATCCAGAAATGTGATGAAAATTAAAAATCATCAGAAAGGAAATCAGATAATTAACTGCTTGAAACCCATTTGTAACTGCAAATTAGCAATTTGGAAGAATAAAAATCATCTGGGATTTATTAATTCCCCTTTTTTTTTTCAGAAGAAACTAATTAAAGGAGATAAAATAAAGTATAAAAATCCCTTTGAATTAGGATAAGTTTATTATTTGAGTACACCGCCAGTATACGTGTAGGAATCTGAGAAATCGTGACATGTGAAGGGAGATAGTCTCATGTTGCTACAATCTTAGGCAAATCCCCACTTCATTTATATTTTTCCCTTTGATGATTTTTTTGGAGGTTTAATTTTAACGTTTGGTGGTCCACTTGGAGTAGGGATTCTCTAGCATTTGTGTTTTTAACGAGACAAGTCATGCTTTTATCAGTTTTGTGTAACATTTATTTTACGCGCAAAGATCTTTTATCATTGATTTTCAAGCCTAGAGTCAACCCTCTCTTTAACACTTCTTCATTTAAATAATTGGTGTTGGAAGGTTTTTATTTATAAACTCATTGAAGAAACACACACACACCCTCTATAGAACACCTGAACATGAGAAATTTTTATTACAAGACAAGTTGAGCCCAGTGTGTTACCCCCAAAAATAACCAGTTATCGATCTACCATAACATTAACATCATAAGACTATCAAACCCCAAAAAATTTTCAAATGAAAGACCGATTTAATGGAATTACAATACATCACAATTACATTTACATTCTGTTACAGAAATAAGAGATCATGGTAGATTAGTTTCTATTTTGTTACAAATCCTGCCAGAGATTACACCTGAATACAGGGTGGGAGCCTACACAACATGAAATTTATCTAAAGAATAGCATCAAAATGGCATCAGAGAAATAAGCAAGGGCGTGGAGAAGATCGGAGTCGTGGGTGGTTTCTTATTTGCCCCAATCAGCTCAATGGAAGTATGACATCAGCGCAAGGCTGAAGCCTGTTAAACAATGTCATTTCAACAGGGCCATTGTTGTCTGCCCTGGATGTTTTCTAGCAGTTCAAATATGACTATTCAATTGCCATTGCCTTTGCATTCCAGATGCGCATTCTTCAAGAATTTGTGAAAATCAGCTAAGGACATGATTATGTAGATGTAGCATTGTTAAATCATATGAATTCCCTAGACACAAAACGCGAGATTGATCAGAGGCATAATCTACTAGGTAGCAGTATCTGATGGCTCATGTTGTGGCTGTGAGGAGCAACTAATTCAGCTCTGACCAGTTATCTGTAGAAGAATGAACACAGAGTATCACTAACACTACGAAAATGCCAGGAATAACAAAAGGACAAGGAAAGAAAGAACAAATATAAGCAGGGGCTGAGAAGGTTACCGAAGAAAAAGCAGGGGAGGGAGGGGATAAGATTATTGAAATATTGTTAATCCATTGGAGTCCCTTCAGTATCTATATTTTAAATGAATCCACAAATTATTCATCAACAACTTCTCGTTGCAGATGAATCTGCAGAAGGCATAAGAAGGATCATCACATTTACAATGTAAAATCCAAAAAAAAATGCAAATCATAAATTACAGACCTCTAAGTAGGGAGTAAAAGAATCAGGCCGCTTCATATTGCACGGAACTGCTCCATTTTACACCTGGATGCAGATAGAAGGGATCACTCCAAAGTGTCCATCGAAATTCCATCTTCAAAGAGCACAAGCGTCTTTCCAATCACTTAAAACTAAGAAGAAGATAAGGTTTTATTCTCCTTCCTAACTTCTTTAACGAAATTGCTGACCAAAATATACCAGGTCACATTGTTAGGTATGAAGGAATTCTCAACACCTCTAAGGAGAAGTAAATAGGCATCATCAAACATTCCCTCTCTGCAGTGCCAACAAATCAAAGTATTATAAGTAACAGCATCAGGTTGAATTCCTTCAACCTGCAATTCATTGAAGAGATTGGAAGCCTCCCAAATGTGTCCCATCTTGCACAAACCATTAATAAGGGTGTTGTAGGTAACAATGTCGGGGGACAAACCTCGATGAATCATATCTCTCAGAATCTCACGTGCAGTATGTATTTTTCCGACTCTACATAGACCATTGATCAACAAATTGCATGATATATTGCTGGGAACTAAATCCTTCCTGACCATTTCATCAAACAATCCTAGTGCCTTCTCAATGGCTCCATCTTTGCAGAATGCTTTTATTAGGCCATTATAAGTAATTTCATCTAGAGGGCATCCTTTGAATAACATATCATTTACAAGTTTAAGTGCTTCTTGAATGGCACCTCTTCTTAAAAATGCATTAATCAATGTGTTGTAAGTTACCGTGTTGGCAATGACACCCTCTAATAACATATCCCGATACAGACGCAAGGCATCTTTCATTTCATCAACCTTGCACAAACCGAATATCAGAGTATTGAATGTAAATACATCAGGCTTGCATCCTTTGCTTGACATTTTACCAAGCATGTCCAAAGCTTCATGAACCTTCCCATCTTTGCATAAAGCACATATTAGGATATTGTATCCAATTATATTCAGATTGAGACCCTTAGCTGACATCTCATTTAAAACATGGCCGGCTTCCTCTAATTGACCTTTCTTGCAGAACCCATCAAGCAAAATCGTGTATGTCATCACATTGGGTTTGCAACCATTGACAGACATGTCGTTAACCAATTCAAGAGCTGAACCCATAAGCCCCTTCTTGCATAGCCCGTTTAACAATGTGTTATATGTGAAAACATCAGGACTGCATCCATTCTTTAACATCTTATCATACACAAAAGCCTTAGCTTCATCAAAGCGCCCACTCTTTACATACCCATTTGTCAAGATATTGAAGTGCACATTATTTAAACCAGGGACTTCATTCAACAATACCTGAGCATCATCAACTTGCCCCACTCTACACAACCCACTCAGTAAAATTCCATAAGTCATACTATTTGGGGCAAAACCCCGGAGAAGCATCCGGTCAACCAATTTTCTCCCCTCATAAATCCGGTTGAGCCTGCACAAACCATGAATAACATCATTAAAGGTATCAACATCAGGGATGCAACCCATCAGTAACATTTCCTCCAAAAGTTTCCATGCCTCATCAACTCTATCCCGCTTTGAAAGTGCATGTATAAGAGTCTGGTAGACCACTGAATTTGGCACACATCCATATTTTATCATATCTCTAAGCAGTGAGCAAGCGTTATCAACTTCATTAGCCATACAAAATGCTTTCATCATCAACGCAAATGTGTAAACAGTGGGCAAAACACCCTTACTCAACATGTCGTTGAAAACATTAGAAGCAACACTAGGGCAGTTACTAGATACAAGTATCTCTAACACAATGTTATAAGACCTAAAAGTTGGCTCACAATGATAAACACCCTTCAAATCCAATAACAACCTAGTAGCTTGTCCAGGAAAGCCAGCTCTCCCATAATATTTCATTATACATATAAAGAGGGACTCTCTAAAAACAATCCCTTCCTCTTTCATTTGCAACAATAGTTTGTCTATAACTTTAAACTCCTTAGATGCTCCAAGCTTATTAATTAACACATGGTACACATCAAATGTGTGAGAATAGCCGTTTTGTGAACCTACCCATTGGAATATTGCCATTGACGTGGATACATCAAGTGGCAATGCAAGCAATTTACAAAGTTGAAATGGTGTGACACGATTAAAAGATCTTCGAAGCTCTTTGAAGTCAAATGGTTTGAGCAATCTTTCCCATTCTGTCTCATTTTCTGAACCATCATCCTTCACATTGCTGTTGCTATAATTTCTAGGAAACCCTAATGAGAAAAAGATGAAATGTGGGAATTTGGAAAAAGACTGCAGGTTTTTTCCCACATGAGCCGTGAACTTTGCTCCTCTCAGCATTAGTGTACATGAAGAACTTGGCCATCAAAATCCAATAGAGTTTTTGGCATCTCCCAAAATAGAGTTCAATTCACACCACATTTCAATGTGCATTTTATAAAATATTCATCCACCTGAAAAAGAAAGATAGACGAGTTTGCAAGCAGTACCAATTTATTAAAAAAAAAAAAACAAAAAATCAAAGAGCTGAAGTTTGTGAATCGGAAAATCTTATAACTACATTCAACACAAATCTAATACAACACTCAACTAGTTTGGAATCAAAGACCTAGTCGAGTTGAGCATAAAACAACAACAGCTGTACCCATAAGCAAGTAAAAACAATACGGCCAAGAACAAGAGAACATTAATACTTCAACAGCAACTACAATTTATAATTGTAACTTCAAGGGCACGTATAATAACAAACCCTAGATTGTTTTGCCTTTGGAGATAAGTCTCTAATTAGTACAGAGTAAATAATGATTCAAAAAGAATGCACATTTTATCAGCAGCAATTCAACAAACACATAGCAGGCATTTTTCACATATCACAATTAATTATTACAGTGGTAAAAATATCAAAAAATATAAATGCCCAAAAGAAAAAAATTAAACGGGTAACTTGATATTATTAGACAAGGACATAGCAAAGCAGCAGCAGCAGCAAAAAATTGAAAAAGAAGAAAAAGCTTACTATATACATTATTAGTTTTAAATCAAAATGCAGGATCAGATATTTTAACAAACCCTAGAACGGCAAAAGGGAAAGATTATTACTTCATAAGCGTACTCACAAATGCTTCAAAGGCTGACTGATATAGCCACTGATTAGACTCAACACAGAGAATTGGAGATGAAGCCGAAAAAACTTTAAACAGACCACCTGCGCGAGTGATTTGAAGGACAGTCGCCTAACGGCGTCGTTTTTCTTTTTTTTTTTTAAAGGACAAAAAGCTCAAATTGCCCCCTGAACTTTTAACCGAAGATAATATTGCCGTGTTTTGACCTTTTTGGCCAGTCAACTACAAATACAAAAAGTGTAATGCATACACAAACAATAGAGTGAACTACTAGAGTTGTAATCGAGTCAAGTTAGTTCGTAAGTTACCAGGATCGATTTGAAAAAAATTCAAAACTATTAAGTTGAGCTTGAGCTCGAGTTACTCGAGTAGACTGTTGAATTAAAAATATTAGTTGACCAGGGTATAAATATCATGTCCGCACCTGAATAATTAAAGTTATTTGGGTC
>CATIWO010143103.1:0-18001 GCA_949673435.1 Macaranga tanarius | reverse complement strand
ACAACTCATGGAGATGTTGGATGATGATGAGGTTCAAAGGATTGGTGTTTGGGGCATGGGAGGAATAGGCAAAACTACTCTTGTCAAAACCTTGAACAACAAGCTCAGAACTGCTCCAACACAGCCTTTCAGTGTGGTGATATGGGCTACAGTCTCTAGAAACATTAACTTGAAAAGGGTCCAAGTACAAATAGCTGAGAGATTGAATATGGTGGTGAAGCCAGAAGAAAGCGAGGAGGGGTTAGCCATCCGATTGCATCGAAGATTTGAAAAGGAAACGAGGTTTCTTCTGATTCTTGATGATGTATGGGAAGCTATTGACTTGGATCAACTAGGAGTCCCTCAGCTTGATCACAGAGGTTCTAAGATCATCTTAACATCTCGATTGCTTGATGTATTCAGAGGGATGAAGACTGATAGAGAAGTGAAAGTAAGTAGACTTAATGATGACGAGGCTTGGCAATTGTTTAGTCAGAATGCGGGGGAAGCAGCGTGCCTTGAGCATATCAGACCAATAGCCGAATCAGTTTCCAAGGAATGTGGTGGATTACCTCTAGCAATCATCACAACAGGAAGGGCTATGAGGGGCAAGACAAAGGTAAAGCTGTGGAAGCATGCTTTGAATAAGTTGCAAGGGTCACTTCCTTCTGGAAGTGACAATGCAGAAAAGGTTTATAGCATACTGAAGTGGAGCTATGATAAGTTAGAAGGTAGCAACATAAAATCCTGTTTCCTGTATTGTTGTTTGTTCCCTGAGGACTTCTCTATTGAAGTAAGTGAACTAGTAGAGTGTTGGTTAGCTGAAGGGTTGATAGACGAACAACGAAGCTATGAAGATTTACTGATTAGTGGATATACTTTGTTGGAGAATTTGAAGGACTGTTGTTTGTTGGAAGATGGTGATAGAAAAGGAACTGTGAAGATGCATGATGTAGTTCGAGATGTAGCTAAATGGATCACATGGTCATTGGAGGATGGATGTAAATCACTTGTTCAGTCTGGAGAAGGCTTGATTGAAATTCCTGAAGCCAAGTTATTGAATTGCCTGAGAAGAGCTTCTTTTGTGGATAATAAGATAAGAACACTGCCTGAACGTGCCATGGAATGTTCAGAGGCTTCAACCTTACTACTACAAGGTAATCCCTTTGATACAGTTCCTCAGGATTTCCTGCAAGGATTTCAAGCACTCAGAGTGTTGAACTTGAGCAGAACCCGCATTCGTTTGTTGCCTCATTCCCTTCTTCAACTGAATGATATTCGTGTTCTGCTATTGAAGGAATGTTATTATCTTGAAGAACTACCCTCATTAGAAGGTCTCAGTAGGCTGCAGGTACTCAATCTTTGTGCCACTTGTATCCGAGAATTGCCGAAAGGGTTAGAACATCTGCGCCAGTTGCGACAAGTAAACCTCGCTCGCACTCATTTCTTGAAGAGCATCCCAGCTGGGATTATATCAAGATTGACAAGTTTAGAGGTTCTAGACATGACTCTCAGTGATTATCATTGGGGTGTTGAAGAACAAGTACTACAAGGAGAAGCCACTTTTGAAGAACTGATGAACCTCCAACAGTTGGTAATGCTATCCATAAGATTAAAATGCATACCTTTCCTTGGTATTGATGTTCCATGGATTGGTAGATTAACAAGATACCAGTTTTTTATCGGCGAACAAGCGAACTGCCTACCATCAAGGCATGCCAAAAGGAGAGTGAACATAAGTGGTCTAAATCTTTCAGGAGAGTGGATTGGTTGGCTACTGAGTAATGCAAAGTCTGTGGTCCTGAATCACTGCTGGGGACTGAATCAGATGCTTGAGATACTAACCATTAACAGCACTGTTTGCTTCACCGGGTTAAAGTCTCTAACAATTTCAAATTCCAACAGCAGCTTAAGGCCAGAAGGAGGATGTGCTGCTCATGAGGACATGCTGCCAAATTTAGAAGAACTCTATCTTGATCATCTGACATATTTAGAAAGCATTTCAGAGTTAGTTGGTCATCTTGGATTGAGATTTTCTAGATTACGAGTAATGGAAGTGAAAAGATGTCCTCGATTAACAAATCTTCTTGCTTATGGTAGCTTCATTCTTTCCCTCCAAAGCTTGGAAGAGATCAAGGTAAGTTTTTGTGGCAAGTTAGCAGAGTTGTTCAAGTATTGTTCTGAGCAAGATTTGACACCAGAACCAGTTGTTCCAAGCCTAAGAATAATGGAGCTGAAGAACCTTCCTAGATTAAGGACCCTTTGCAGAGAAGGGGAGATATGGCCATGTCTAGTGCAGGTTGATGTGATCAACTGCAATCTCCTCAAAGATATGCCTCTCAATAGGCAAAATGCAAATGCTACAAGTTTGCATTTGGATGGAGAGACCTCAAGTTCAGAGATCATGCAAAGCTGAAGAGAATAAGTGAATTGACGATGTTGTAATTGTACAAATATAATCTGTTTTTAAACTGCTGATAGCATGTACAAATGTTGTGCATTGTAGTAGAATTGTAATGTTTACTAGCAATGGATGCATCTTATTCTACTGAATAATCAATTGAACTCGTTCATAATTATATGATAGCTTTTGATTGAAAAATTTTATATGTAGATTATTTGCAGGTTATTACATATTATGATCGAGTAGTAGGATGATTGCAAGTAATGATGGTTGATACATCGGTAGAGTACTCTCAAGTGGAGCATTTGCTGCAAAGGCTGGGAGCCATCATTGCTGTTCCAACATAAAGTTTCATCCAAGGTAATTCAGAATTTGATCCTAGTATGGTCATGGTCAATACTGCTAAAGACCAAGGTGTAGATTTGTTGTCTGAAAATGTAGTTAAGGAGTTCGAGAGTGCCCTCGCATGATCACCACTGTTATCTTCGAGACTCGGTTGCAGGAAAAGTCAAATCAGTAAGTCTGATTTAGGTTTTTTTTTGGAAAAAATTAAGTACCTGAAAGGCTAAAACTATAAAAGCTCCACTCAAGCCTCAGTGAAGCCAAATATGAAGTATAAGCCAAGTTCAGTCGCCACCTAAAATTTAACATACAAGTAAAATCTTCAGGTTTTCTCTACAGTTTTTCTGTAACAATTACAAGAAAACAGCCAAAAGTGGTCACTGATAAATAGATGTCCGCATACCATTACATTTGTCTCCAGAAGGCCATATGTTCAGGCTGCAGCAGCTGAAATTTTAAAACTAAAAAGTAGACTTGTAGTTGTCCCAGTAAATAACACACATGAATAGAAGTTTCACTTTAAGAACCAACCCTTCTATCATCACATTATACCACAAACTTGTCTCAAAAATTTTGCACAAGAATGGTAACCTATGAAAAATTTAGAATTAATAGAATAAGTAACCATTATGTAAAGTTATGCTATATATTTATTTACATATTACAACTGATTATTGCAAATATGCGTCTGTTATTTACAATGGCAGTAGATGACTGGAACCCCAACAATTATAGTATCAACATTTCCTCTTTGTCAAGCCTTCTAAGCCTCTCTCTCGATCACTCACTCACTCGTCTATAATTCCATCCACAAATATTAACATGGTTAATGTACTCTCCAGTTCCAGCAGAATAAAAGAATAACTGCACACCTGAATGAAAAAAAAAAAAAAAAAATCGGTTCATCATGCAACTATGTGATTCGTATATTCTAGCTTTAATTCAGTGAAAATAAGTTACCAAAAAGTATCATTATCATCGAACTCAAGATACCTTACGATAATTAACGAAAAATCTGAGTGAGAAAGATGGAAAATTACCTCTAATCAAACTCATCACCCTCATCTTCAAAATGGTTCTCCACTCTTGGGCCTCCATTGTTACTATTTACAAACTTGAGTTGAGCTTCTGTTTTTAAGCTCTCCCTATTATTTACATTTGCAAGTTGAGTATCTGTTTTAGGGCCATCATTACTATTTACATAGCCCATGGATTCTAAGGGCAACCTAGAACCATTCCACCCTGTTTTTGCAATTCCATTTTGATATTCAGCAGCTCCAGCACCATAATCAGTCATGGAATCAAGGGAGCAAGAACTGCTCCTACATGAAATCCTGCCATTTTCAGGCAGCACAGACCTTTGATGCTGAAGCCGCCCATTAGTGTCACCATCCAAAGCAGGAACCCTGTATGTAAAAGATAAATTCAGCATTAAAAATAAAAGTTGCAGCTACTTCTCACAAAATGCGAGCGCGAGATAAGCAAAAAGAATCAGTAAATTTATATCCTAGTATAACAAGTATAAAGCCAAAATACTTGAGCATCCCTCAATGGATTATTTAATTGACCAGCCCACATACAACATGTTCTCCTAAACCAAAACATTTTATTGTACAGATCAATCAGCTAAACTACTTTCAATGCACTGCCTTTCTTACCATAGAATAACACATATCTAAATATAGGTTCACTAGTGTAAGATTATTTTGCTGTTATTATGAGTATACCTCCCTAAAACTAAGCAACAATATTTCGAAACCAAATTCCCTAAATGAGAGCAAAAATGTATGCATAACCAGAATGGGAAAATGGAATTAAAAAACTTCAGCACACCTCGCATATCGATGATAGTCAAAAACTGGAACTAAATCCTTTGACCTAGCTTCAATTGTGCGAGTTGGAATCCTTTCAATCTCAATTTCCCCGAACCTTGCATCTTCTCCATCCATTTTTAAACCCTCAGTCATCATTGGTTGGAAGTATATCTGTCAAGCAATTAGTAAAGGGCGGGTAAGAAAATGTATAATTCTTTTAATACACTGACTAGCCAAGCCCCCACGCGTGAGGGTATAATTGTTATTTTAGTATTTTTTTTATTTCTATAGTTGAGAATTATTTATAATACTCTAAATAAAATTATTCTCAACTAAATAAAAGAATTATTTATAATAAAAAAAAAAAAGAAAGAAATAATATGTGTAAGATTTTTTCTTGAGCATGCACTTTCATTCTCAACTGATGTCACCTCATCCATTTATCTCAAATTGACACTAATGATAATTCAATTATTTACTACTACTTTCAAATAGATTAATTATAGATATATAGATATAAGGCAAAACACAAAAATACCTCAGGCTTTTCCCATAACGCATTACGGGGCTGATGCATTTGTAGTTCAGCTTCTGAAATGTACAAATGATGCTTCTCCTCAGGGTTAATTTTTACTTTTGTAGCTGCACTCATACCTTCAGGATGAATACTATTTCCTTTTTTTATTCCTTCAGGATATATCTTATTGCTGTCTGAATTCCCATTCTCACCATATATGTCAACATTATCGTCTCTCTCTCTTCGGTTTAGTTTCTGACAGATACTCCACTTCTGAATTGCCTCCACTACTAACCTCCCATCACTTTCTGGAACTGATTCAAAAGTCATGCCTAATCCAGGCACAACAGCTGCTGAATCTATGCCAGCTGACGTACGCAGCATATATTGTATCATGCAACCAGATGGAGAAAAAACAAGAAGGTGGTACTTTGTTTTCAATGTAGTGCCATCCAAATACAAATCGTTGTTGCCTTTGCAGTTATGGAAAGATGAAGCAATAGCCCCAGAGAGGGAACTCAACCTGCCTGTTGCAGCTGCTGCAGCACCAGTTACAGTGCCCTTCCAGCCATTGTTTCCATTTCTTATTCTGCTGACTACGGAAAGTGTAACTGGAGGACCAGATGCACAAAGGCTCTGCTGATTATGCATTTGTAAACCTGAATTAGGCAGCCAACGAACAGCTGACTTAGTCATTACACCCAATCCATTATTTTTAACAGAGTAACTAGCATCCAAATTAGGTAAGTCCACTGATCCTCCAAAGGGATTTATAGCAAATAGATGACTTGTCCCTCTTGAAGAACTTATCATAATCCAGTTGCTGTCATCACTGAAACTTATGTCCTGTATGACCTGGGAAAAAATCCAGAACACAAAAAGAAGTAAGATACTGAAATCTACTGATGCAATATGATGAAAAAGTAAAAACAATTATGCTGCTCTTACTGCATTGGTAACTCCACGTTGCAGCCTGTAAAGATGTGCATAAGATGCTCCGCCATCACCTACAGAAGAGCTTCCTTGGATTCCAGGCATTATTTTAAAAACATTTATGTTATGACCATGAACTGAGGCAGTAACTAAAAGGGTGCCACTAGGGTCAAAGCTTAACGCTGAAATGGGACTCCTGTGCGCTCTAAACTGGGCAATGACAAGTTTACCAACAATATCTCTGACAACAACCTGATCAACAAGTGTAAACACAAAGGGGAAACATAAGAACAAAATCCCTGACAAAAACCTGATTGCAAAATGCGAAAAATGGGGAGGAATGATGAAGAACAAAACTGTTGCAGTGGGAACATGATATAATCTTCTAAAATTACAGAGCGGAAATTCACACCTTGCAGTAAATGAATATCATCCACAAAACACATATTCATTAGACAATAGCTATAATTTAAAAAAGGCTAAGTAACACCTATGAACTTCTGCAAAATAGATCAAATTCCTAAGAGTGAGAAAACAGAACATTTGTTCAATGCGAAAAAGAAACAAAGAAGAAGTGAAAAAAAAATATATACCATTCCTACGTTATCTGCATCTGGCAAATGGCCATTAAGAGTACCATTCCCTTTCCAGCCAGGACTCCCTGATTGAAGGGAAGTGTGGGAATCAGGTAGAAGCTCTGAGCAATACCTGGACAGTTTCTTATATCCCATGTCCCCAAGTGTCACAATTCCAGCAGCAAGTTGTTTGCTTGATTCTTTTGCATAATGTGCAACCAAACTCCCATTTGAATTAAAACCAGAAAAACTTGCAGAAGGTGTTAAATGTTGTGGGCTAACACGTCCAGAACTAGAGACTGCAACTGGACTTCCGCTATAAGCCAGCCACCTGGGACCAACTGCAAGAGGTCCATAACCCATACATCCAGAACCAGAATAGCCTGTGACTATAGGATTCGTAAGGATAGTATATTCCCTCTCCAATGTTGTCGCATCAAAACAGTGTATCTGCAGCACATAACACCAAATTACTAAACCCAAACAAGACAAAATTTAAAATTACTTGAAAAGAATATTACAGAAGACAACCTGAGCCGCTTGTGAAATTGCAACAATACGAGAGCTGCACCTCACAGAATAGACAACTGATCTGAACTTGAGCATATGTACATAAGATTGAGATCTCAGGGAATAAAACCGCACAACAGTTGGCACAAAATTACCATTACCAGACTCATGGCAGTTAGGGATGCTCCCATTACATTGACTTGGTAACCCATCTGGACTATCATTAACTCCAGATATGGCCCCATCAGTGCAAACTACCAAAATAGGCCGACTTTGTGCAAACTCGTCCTCCGATCTTTTCGATGCTATTGGCTTTGGTAAAATTTGCATGAATGAAACAGGGCCATCATGCCTAGACACTAGATCACGAACATTGTCAGCTTTTTCAACATCCCAAACCTGGAAACCAGACCGATAACCTAATAACAGAACTTGCCGAATTTCACCACTCTCATCTTCTAACTTGTCAAACCCAGCCCAGTGAACCTACAATTGCAAATGGAATATGATAAGGACCATATGCAGTCACAGATCTTAATTTAAAAACTCCAGATAAAGCATGGATCCATCAGACATTAAATTAACATCCACAGTGTAAGATGGAAGAGTCAAATGAAAACAACAATTAAAAAAAGCACACAAAACTAAATGCCTAAATGGGAATAAGTTAAAGAAGATTGAAGGATGCAAACATACAGAGAACTTAACGAAGGTTTAAGTTTTATGCCCATCAATCTCTTAGCACTCATGTTGTTGTTTGGGGGGGTTGTGCCTCAAAGGAGGTAATATAAAGGAACTTTAAAATTTAGTGTTTTATCTTCCCACCCTTTTCATGTGTTTTAACCTCTGTGAGGTCAACCCACGCACAGTGTAAGGTTAAGATAGCCCTCCCTTGTTCATTAATTACTTCTCATTTCAGTATCCCATGCTAAGGTGTAATTGTCAACGCAACAGAACTTAAAAGTGTAGAAGAAAACATGATGAATACCAATTAAAAAAAGATGAACAACGACAGGCACATGCAAACAAAGCATAAAATTAAAAACTGTGGAGATCACACATAAAACAAACAAACTCGTTAGGAGCTTCTCTATAGCTGCAAAAACTTCAAACCATACAAATACTTGTAATTGTTAATTTTAATTAGCATGTTTCTGCACATGACTCTACATGCTTCAATTTTGAAGCTAAGCCAAATTTAATTGTTGTATAATCTCATACAAAACAACTTCAACTCTGTTGTCATATAAATTTTTTACATAATGAATGTCAACCACACAAATATGCAAGCACGCCTATGATGAATTTTGATCTAACCAATCTGAGATGAATAATTACATTACCTTGCTAATTATTCCATTAAATTCTTAAAAGTTTCAATGCAGAAAGATTTATTCTTCAGTGCTCTCCATAAATTAATCCTTAGTAAAAGTAGAAAAAATGAGCTCCATATGCAATATAAAACTGATAAAAAAAATTGAATTTTAAGGACCACAATTAGCCTGTGCTGTGACATTTTATTAGTTCTATATCTCATCTGTCATCCTCCTTTATGAGGTTATACACCCAGAGTTATAGATGAGATTCTCCAGCTAATATCCATCAGCTACTTCCTGTGATTAATTTTCCCCTTGTCTCAGTAAATTTTTATCATATTAAAAAAATGCATTCTAACAATAGCTTCTTAAGCCCATTTGACTAGAAACAATTACGTAACCCAGAGGACCAAAAAGTTAGCTCCAAAATACAAGTTAGGTAAAGAACAATTATCACTGCCATGCTATTGAAGTTTAAATTTTAGCTCTAAAGTACAAGTCTGCAATAAACTAGAAAGCATGCAATGTAAGCGTCATATGATTGACCAAGCAAATTCAAACCCCTCACATTGTCGTAGGTTAAGACTTCAAAAGTAGGGAACATGCAAAAAGAAATAAATGATACGCTCCTTTTACACCCTCTGGATATTCCATAATGCTTTAAGAGCAAAGAAGCATATACAAGATGAATAAAGCTAATGTCGAAGTTAGACATTGTCTCCTATAATAGACTTCACAATATCCAAATTCTATAATATTTCTCAGCACACTCGAGCCAATTTACATACACAAGTCATGACTGAAGATGGAAAAGAAAAACCAAACTTTTGGATCAGCAAATGTAAGCTTATCATGTCTGTTGTTCTATAGAATAGGAAAAAGAAATGAACAAAAATTCCTTGATATAAATAACTGCCTCAAACAGTAAACAAACCCAAACAGCTACCTCCCGCAACTATGGTAGAAATTAACCAAGCTAAACAAAGATTACTCAAATTGAGAACCATTTAGAAATCATAACATTCGACCATAGTAATATTATATAATTCAAGCCAGCCTAAATTCATCCACACCAGAAAATTGCCTATTCAAAATTTGGATAAAGCTCCATTGGTCAGCAATAGCCTATTTAACCAGCCTCAAAACAAGAACACAAAACAATCATGTACAGTGTAAGAAAAAAAAAAGCATATTACATAATAACCTTAATCTTCCTTCAAAAATCAAGCCTCCGCATCTAATCTAATTCTGTGCATCCTCTATTGCTCAATCAAAGCATTTAAATTTGTTGTGTCACTGTACTGTGACATTCCTAACTTACATGTACTATCAACAGACACTAAATTTTACAAGTGATTTCTTCTTCTCATAATAGCAACTATCTAATAATTCAGGATAAGTGGTTATAATCCCCAGATGAAAAGTCTAGAGCCCCCTCATAATAACAGAGTCAAATTCAAACTGCTTGTCAGATATAAACCTTGGCTAAACAGAACCAGACACTTTCTAACTAAAGCATGCATATACTTATAAGTTATAACTACACAGAAGCAGCAGCCAGAAACTTGAAAAAAACATTTAGAACTCTCCAAGACCTCAACTTATATAACCAATTTGACAGGCATTGTAAACCCCACTTCATATAGCAAAATTTATCAGGGCAACCTGAAATTTACAATTTCTTATGCATGAAATGAGAAAAACAAAACCATTATCAGCAAACCTCTAGAGTTTTCAAGCTGAATTAAGATCCAATAGACATATGTCTGCAAACCTTATGTAGCTAAAACATAAGTCTAAAAGCTCCCAAAGCACACGGCTTTATACAAAACAATAACTCAACATATGAAAGCCAAAATCTTTGCTGTCTCCCCCCACCAAAAAAAAAAAAAAGTTCACAACTTTACCTGATCATTGGTGGCATCATCATCCCTATCAACAATAGATTGTGCAACAGAGGCAGCAGACCTTGCAACAGTAGATGCCCCAGAAGAAACAATCCTCAAATAGCTAGAAATAGCCCTAAATGAGCTTGGTAAAAACCCATTATTAGCTCGTCCCTGCAAACTCTTGTGATGCTGCCCATCACTACTATTCCTCATAATAGTCCCAATAACCCAAAAAACAAAGGCAACAAACACCCAAATCACTAAAATCTCTGATTCTCCAATTCCTCCTTTAAGCATAACACCAAGCTGTTCCTTTTTTGAAACTTAGTTAATCAAATAAGCCAAAAAACACCCAGTTGCTATAAAGAAACAGCCTTTATCTTGATGCAACGAAAAAACAAGAACATACAATTTTTTTAGGTCATAAGGGTGCCCATCTATTTTGATTTTGCTTGCTTGAATGATTGAATAGATTAGGTACAAAATTCTAAACAAAAAAAAAAAAGCAAAAACAAGAACAGCAAAACAAAAAGTCCTAATTGGAAACAAACTACTACTACCCACCAGATTTTTTTTTTCAAATTTTAAAATCTGCTGTGTTACAGCTTATGGGTTTTGCATAAAAACAACAACAAAAAAAATCGAAATCTAAACAAAACCCAGTAAAGCTTGAGACTTTCCCAAAAGCAAACCCATATAAAGTAAGGATTTCTCTTTCAAAATAGATTATAAATTCTTGATTTTCCTTTCAAAAAAATTAAATTTTTACAAAACAAATAAACAGTTATGAATATAATTAAATTGTATATGCACACATGAAGTATAAAAAATATAAATTCACTTGATAAAATATAAAAATCAGACCAAATCAAATAATATGGTACAAAGATGGAATTGGGTGTTGGAGGGGATTTCTTTGGATAGAGAAAAAAGAAAAATTACAAAAGGGTAAGAATTAGGAGAAAAGAAATGGATAATGAAGAGATAGTTTATATATATATAATAAATTATATTTTTGGGGTTTTTTTTCTTTTGGAGGTGAGAATTGAGAAAGGTGTTTACGTCTCTGTATTATCTGTATTTTTCAATGAAGGTTGGAGTTGTAGTTGGAGTTGTAGTTGGGTCAGTTTTTTCATTGCTACCTCCTTAAAAAGCTTCTTCCTCTTTTTTTTTTTTTTTTTTTTTTTTCAAGTGTTTTTGGATTCTGATGTAATGTTTTTTCAAAATTTATTCGGTTACAGTTTTTATTTTGGAGTATATTATTATTAAGATAAATATTAAAATATAATAAATAAAATAATTCTTCAAAAAATAAATTAACTAATTTTTATATTATTTTATAAAAATATATAATTATTAAAATTAAAACTGAAAAATTTAATGAATTAATTATAAATTTTAAAAATATAATAAATTAATTATAAATTTTAAAAATCATATTCATAAATTATTTTTAAATAATAAATATTTAAAGATAATATAAACAGAAGTTAAGAAATTATCTCGTGTGTTTATTGATTATAAAAATATAAATACAATTAATTAAAGGTGAATAAAATAAAATTTAAAAAAAATTATAAAAAACAAAAGTTTAAATTTAAAATAAAAATATAACGAGTTATAAAATATAAGAAATTAATAGTGACAAAAATATAAAAATATAAAAGTCTTTTAAGTTAAATATTTTTTTAAAAAAAAAAAAAAAAAAGCCAAGGCAAAACAATACAAAAATAAAATTCTTAAGTATTTTATATTAGATAAACCAAATTGGGTGAATCTGTTTTCACCTCTTTTCCACTTACCTCTCTTCTAATAATACTCAACATCTAAGTTCCAACTTCCAACCACACATTATGAGAAGGATTATGTTACCTTTATCATATAAATATATTTATTGAAAAATCATTTTATTTATTCATTGTATAGCATAAATGTATAACTTAATTATAAATTTTTGTTATATCAACAGGAAACTAATGAAAGATACATTGTACAACTAACTTCTTTTATTTACAAAGGTCCATTATTCAATTTTTAAGATTTTAAATTATAAATTTTATCAATAAATTCATTTTTAACTCGGTTAAAATTAATTAAAGCTATCTGTATTTAATTTATAAATAAAAATGATTCTTAATAATATTAAATTTTTAATATAGTAGGTTCTAGCTCTACTTTCCTATATGAAAAAAATATTTTTTTTCAAGTGAAACAATTATTAAAATGGAAATGTGATGCTAAAATTTATAAATTTGACGAAAATAATTTATAATAAATACTATTACTTATGAAAAATGGTATTTTATAAATATTTTATTGTTTATTATATATTTTATATTTAAATTAATATCATATAATACATTATTATATATTTTTATACAACATATTTTTTTATTTACATATTTTCTATTATTATTACTATTACTATTATTATTACGTAATTATAAAAACAATATTTTCATATTCTAATATTTTGTGCTTATTGTAGTAGTTTTTATCTATTTAAATATTTTTATTTTTAAAATTAATACAATTATGTAAATATTTAGAAAAAAGGAGGCTGGGGTTATAAATTTATTTGTCAAACAAGAGATTTCATTCTTTTAGTGAGATTTTATTTTTATATTTATTATTTATATTATTATTTATATTTTTTGTCAATATATTCTTTTAATTTTTAATCAATTAAAAATTCAATATTTTTCATAAAAATAAGACATATTTTAATTTGTATAATCATTTACGTAGAATTTTTGTAAAATAATTCAAATAAATAAACCAATTTCCGTCAACAATACACTTTTTAATTTTTGAATGCAAATAGCGATAAATTATATCCATAAATACAATCAATGTTCAAGAAAAAAAAAATTAGCATCATATTTGAAAGAAATATCACAATTACTTGCACAATGAGCAAACAAATTTTTAATAATTTATAATATACAAATTCAGTTAGAAGTACCTATTTCCACAATTAAATATGTCAGAACTTATAACTTTTTTTTTATTTATTTTAAGGGTATGTTTGGATGGGAGTTAAAAAAAATTGAATATAACAATTGTAAGTGTAACTATTAAGGAAATAATAATTACCATTTCAAAAAAAAGGAAGTAATAATTACAGGTATTATAGGTAATGAATAAACTATTTAATGTGAAATTATTTTTTAATAAATTGTTAATCATTTCAATAATTAAAAATAATATAACAAATAAATAAAGTATTGTATTACTAATTTTTTTTGTAAGCAATTAAAATTTAAAATATCACTTGACTAACAATTATTATAAAATATTCTATGAAGATAAAAAAAAAATACATAATATATTATTTATATATTCATATATACAAATATACAAAAAAAAAAGTTGGTATAAATTTCATACAATATAATTAATAAAAAAATTAAAATTAAAAAGTTAAAATTACCTATAACAATTAGATTCAGATCCTGAAAATACATATACTAATTATTTGATATAACTTTTATATGTTAAATTTAAAATTGTAAAAATAATATTTAAGCAGTAATAATATGAGTAATGCATTAGCATTTTTTGTAATAATTATATATATATTATGTATTTAATAATATAGAAAAAATAAAAATAAAGAGTCTGTTTTATATCACTTTAACATAAGCCATCTAGATTAATAAAAATATATTTAATAGAGTTAATTATTAAGGAGGTTAATAATTAATTTTAATATTATAAAATCTACCAAACAATGATAAAAGAGATTAATATATTGTAGAAAAAATAACTATATTTTTAAATTTTAATCCAAACACACCCTAAATTTTTTTGAAATGAATATAAGGTAGGTTCCTTATAATTTAGATTGTAGAAATAGTTTTTTTTTTAATTAAAAAAATCTATGGATTTTATGTGATATGGAAGAATAATGAATTTCATGAAAGGAATGCAAATTCACGCACCTGAATTTTACTGATAAATTACTTGTATTCCCGCACATCTGAATTTTACTAATTAATTCGCCATGTACTTAAATTTTCATTTTATTTTATAATATAATTTACTTATAATTTCTATTATTTTAAAATGGTTTATATATTTTTTAAATAATAATTCAATAAAAATTTAAATGTACAACTAAATAAGAAAAAATGCACAAATAGAGCCTCAACTTCGTAATTTTTCCTATTTTAGTGTTTAAATTATTTTTTTATAATTAAGTGTCTAAACGGGTAAATTTTTTTAAAATAGTGTTTCTACAAAGTTTTATAGGTTAAAATATTTTTATATCTTATTTTTAATAGTAAATTAATTTAAATATTGCCTCTTTTCACATTATATTTCATTTTTATTTTATTAAAAACTCGTTTTTACTTTCATTGATTATATTAAATATAAAAAATATTAAATATTATTCAATTAAAATTAAATAAAATAAATTTTTAATTTTTAAAAATTTAGCTGAATAAATAAAAATAAATGTAATTTAATTAAAATGAAATAAAAAATAAAAATTTAACTATTATGATGAAATAATTGTTTTCAAGTTTTGTTCAATTAATGAAAAAATAACTTAACTTAATTAAAATGAAATAAAAACAAAAAAAAAATCAATCATTATATTTAATAAAATAAAAAATATTTTATTAAATTTAGTTCAATATATAAAATTATAATTTTTAATCTTAATATTTTTTTAAATAATGATACATTTTATTCTTAATAGTTTTTTAAAACAGTTTTTAGAGTAAAGAAATGAAATTAATATGATGTAAAAAAAAGACATTTAAGTCAATTTAATAGTTTAAATTTGTCATATAATAACTTTAACATATAAAATTGGTTAAAAATACTATTTTATAAATTTTTTGTTGGTTCAACATTTAATTGTTGAAAGCATCAAAATAATAAAAATAAGAATAACTCAAACACCATTTATTAAATATATTTGTTCTAAATAGAACATATATAAGTCTATTCTTATAATTAGGTAATAATTAAAAAAAGTGTTAATTTGAAACAAAAATACAATACATCCTTCTAAAACGTAAGAATTTTTCATTTCCAAAAGTGATTGTGTATAATTGTTGGAATTTTGTTTCTTGCACGGTTAAACAGAAAAAAGTGTTTTCTTGTGATATTGGTATGCACTTTGACTTTTGATTTAGTATGTCAACATAATGTGTCGTGAAGCATCATATACAGAATGTTGGAAACTTTGAATTCTTGATGTAAAAAATATATGTTGGAATTAAATCAGGTAAAACCATAAATAAGGGGTTTCTTTTTTTACGGTCGGTCAATTAATTTTTATACTTTTTTTTTTTGAGAGGACAATTAATTTTTATAATTGAGACTGCCCATATTGCTGATCTTTGATTGTTGATTATTGATTGTTAATTAGTAATTATTTAATTACAGTTATTCATTAATCACTTAATATTGGTTTCATTAATAGTTTGATAATTTCTGAGTAAACCAAACAAGCCCTAATGGGAAAAGGACCTTGAATTTCTAATAGACTTGGCAGGTTCATTCACAATCATGTATTTATGATTTCCATCTCCAAGTCAAATCTTGGTGCCCAAGTTACGACATCCTCCAGATACCATATCTTATATTAGTTTCAACCTATATCAAATGCATGGCATCTTAATGATATAAAAATAAGGGAAAAAGACTATGTAGTTTCACACTTTAATAATCCTTATTATATGTGTAATTTTTTAATAATGGATTATATTATGGAGCAAATTATATTTTCCTCTTTATGGTTTGATCTAACTAATATTTATCTTTCTTGTTTAAAAGTCGAATTTTTCTCGCTCTCAACTTTTATTCTATTAATATTTAAGAACTTTTATTAAGGTTATACCAATTTTTTTACATTAAACGCTATATATAAAGACCAAAATACCATTTTAAATATTAAAAAACTATAATTAACTATAAAATACTGGTGAAATTATTTATTTTTATGAATCATATCATTATTAAGCGAAAAATGTATGTATTTAGTATTATTAAATATAGAGGATAAAAATATCTTAGTGTTTTATAGTTAATTATAGTAAAATTATTATTTGAAATGGCATTTAAATTTTTTATATAGCACTTAATGGAAAAATGACTTAACTTTAACATAATTATTTTTTTAAAAAAAAAAACTATGGGAGGTAAAAATTTGATTTTGAAACAAGAGAAATATATGTATAAATTAGGTCAAATTAATTTTAGAAAGAAAAAAAGTCAGTTATTCTAAAATACGTGACTTTTTATCGTTAATAATTTTAAATGTGTTAATTGAATGTTATTAGTTAATATGATATGTCAAATGAGATAAATATTATGACAGTATCATATCATCATTACATATGTTAGTATTACATCAACATCATATTATATGAGAAAAATGATCCATCAACACTATATCAGTAATTCTAACAATATTAATATGATATACTTCATTTTAAATATTGTAATTTGTCATAAAAATTTACATATTAATAATTATTAAAAAGCATCATACAGTAGCTTTTTGTAACTGTTTTCTAAAAATAATAGAGGGATTAGGAAGATTTGAAATTAAATTTTTAGTGAGGCTATGCATCTACGGTACGCACTAACAAATATATTTAATCAAAATGAAATTGAGTGGATGTGGTTCAGTTATTTTGAAGGCAAAGTGCGGTCTCAAAACGATGATGCATGTTAGAGGCAAACAAGAAAGAAAAACAAAAGAAATGATAGAATTCGAATAATTAGTTGGGTATATGTAAAGTGATCAGAGTGTCAATTTAATTGTCATCCAAAAGTATATGTATCCATTGTTATAGCAACAGATCGATGACAGAGACATTTACAACTTGCATTGCAATATAATGCCTCAGATATCATTGAAGAAAGGTAGCAAATGGATGATGCCTTCACATATTCTCTTTATCATTGCTTTCCATTGATTTTTTTTTTTTTTTTTTTTTTTGCATACCAAACATTGCTAATTAACTAACTCTTCACTTAGTTGATTGATTTACATTTCCATAAGTTATTTCTATTGTGTTTAGAATATTACTGAATAAATAATTCTAATTATACAGATTTATTGCTATTTGAAATAAACATTTTTTTTTTTTGTATTTCATTAATTTTCTCAAATTTTCTGCACAAAAAATCACAAATCAGCCAACATTATTGAGAAGTTTAATAAAGTTACTGAAACTGTCTTTACAATTTAAAATTGTAAAATATTGTTAGTGAAGAAAAGATCCAATAATCACTTCTTTTTAAAGTATTTAAGGTGGAGGGTTCTAATTTTATCATTATTAATTTTTAAAATTACTTTTTATCTAATTTTTAAAAAGTTGCTTCCATTATATAATTTATCAATATTTAAATTATTCGATCTTCTTATTAATGAAAAATTGTAAAATGTTAAATTCAAACCTATAATCTTTTACCAATGAGAAAAAATGGTACCACTTAATTCCACTATAAATGTGTAAGCTTCTTCTTTTTTATCCACACAAAGTACAAGACAGATGACATGAAATGTTCATTCAAGTCATATAATGCATGAAATAGGCAAAAAAGAAAAGCAAAGAAATGACAATAGATTCCTATAGAGATGTCAAAAAAGCATATATTGCACCACATCTCATGATACTTGGAAGTTTTAATTGCCTACAATGTGATATATATATATATATATATATATCACATTGTAGGCAATTAAAACTTCCA
>CATIWO010143092.1:0-15138 GCA_949673435.1 Macaranga tanarius | reverse complement strand
TTAAAGACATACATAAATTATATGTACATTGTATAACTAATACTTTAATATATATAAAGTATCTTTTCAATTAAGAAAAATTTTATTATTCATGTTTTATGTCAATAATCTGGACACGTGTATGTGGTACCTGGAGGGTGCTACAGTGTCAATATGAAGGAATGCAAGATATTGGGTATGAAGAGCCATGACTGCCTTGTGTTTATACAACATCTTTTTCCTCTAACAATTCATGGTTTCTTGCCTAAAGATGTGTGTGAGCCACTTGTTGAGTTAAGTGCTTTTTTTTTAGATTTATGCTGTAAGAGTTTAGAAGTTTCAAAATTGGAGCACTTGCAAAGTCAAATTATTTTGACATTATACAAGTTGCAAAGTCAAATACTAAGGCGATGGACTTCTTCATCTTGATTTGATGAATTAAATAATATATAATGCACCTATAGTTACCTAGAGTTGCTTCGAACAAAATTACCAGGACTTGAAACTAATGTTGAAGAGCCTTGTAAAGAAGAAAAGCTAGCTTTCTTTTGATTTAAATATTTAGTATTCATAGGGGAGGTGCAAAGCCAAGAACTCTATAGCTTATCAACTTTATTAGGAAAACCAGCTGATGTAGGGCAACTTACATTTCCAACTTTCATAATGTCAAAATAATTTGACTTTACAAGTGCTCCAATTCTGAAACTTCCAAACTCTTACAGCATAAATCTCCAAAACAAGCACTTAACTTAATAAGTGGCTCATATATATCTTTAGGCAAGAAACCATAAATTGCTAGAGGAAGAAGACGTTGTATAAATATATAGCAGTCATGGCTCTTCATACCCGATATCTTGCATTCCTTCATATTGACACATCTAGATATTTTAGAAAGAAAACCATCTGAAGTCTTCAAATGAGCCAACATCTTGTATAAGGCTTCCTTTTCATTATTAGATAAGACATAACGAGCCATTGGAATAAACACCTTGTTTTGATATTTAATCAGGTGAAGCTTAGGTCTAATGCCCAAACTAATTGAATCATAACGACCATTTAATGTGTCTTTTGTTTTGCCTTTGATGTTCATCATTGCTCCTAACATATTATCACACACATTCTTTTCAATGTGCATGACATCTAAATTGTGTCGAATAAGAAGTATCTTCCAATAAAGTAACTCAAAAAAATGCTCTTCTTTCGCCAATTCTCAAAACTATTGGAAGCGTCATGCTTCCTTTTAATACCTCGACTAAATGGCAATTGAGTGAAATTTTCAAGTTCTCTTAAAACTTCAACACCTGTTAATGGTTTTGGCATTTCTCTCATCTCCTTAGCACCATTGAATGACTTGATGTGTCTACGCCATTTATGAATGCGAGGTAGAAATCGCCTATGATCCATATAGCATATTTTTATTGACCCAGATAAATATTTTGTGCTAGTATGCTTATGATAAGAAGGACAGGCTTTGTAACCTTTTATTGACCATCCTGATAAGTCTGCATATTCCAGTTAATCACTAATGGGCCATATAACAGCTGCACGTAATTTAAAATTCTGTTTGCTCTGTGCATCATTTAAATCCATACCGACATCCTACAGTTCCTTAAGCTCATGTATTAAAAGGCTGTAAAAAAATATCTATGCCCATTCCCGGACTATACTTTCCAAGTAAAATCATTGACATGACCAAGTTGTGTTTTTTTATGCACATCCAAGGAGGTAAGTTATAAGGTATATGAATGATAGGCCAGATACTGTGTTGTGAACTCATATTTCCAAAAGGTTAGAAACCATCAGTTGCAAGACCTAATATCACATTGTGAGCATCATCACCAAAATCTTTGTGCAATTCATCAAATTTTTACTATGCAAAATTATTAGATGGATGTCTCATTATGCCATCATCAACCCGTTTCTCTTTATGCCACCGTATATCTAGGCCAATCTGACTAGACATATATAATGTCTGCAGTCTAGGTTTTAAGAGAAAGTATCGTAACACTTTATAAGGAATCCTTTTACTGTTGTCTAACCCTTCAGAAGACTTCCACTTAGACAACCCACAAACTTGACAAGAAGTTAAATTAGCAAAAGTACCCCAATATAGAGTACAAAGATCCTAACAAATATCATATTTCTCATAATTGAGGCCCAAACTACTAATGTACTTATGAGCATTGCTATATGACTCTGGTATTGTATGCTTCCCATTTTGTATAATCTCTCTTAGCAGACCAAGTAAATCATTAAATGATTTATTAGTCCATCGAGGGAAACTCTTCAAATGAAGTAATTTAACTGTAATAGCTAATTTTGAAAGCTCATATTCAGAGTGCAACTTTTGCTTAGCTTCACTAAGTAAATGATAAAAATTAGCTGCATCTCCTTTCGGCAATTCTTCAATAAATGCTTCATTAACATTGACAGAATGACAATTGTTATTCGCATTACTGTTAAGAGTAGAAGGAACATTAATATCATTCACCAATCCAATCATATCATCATCAAAGATAGGCTCATTATGGTAGTTTAACTCACTGTTGATATCAGTATCTTTGTTTTGGGACTTACCACAAAAATGCTAAACAGTGTAAGTTTTGACTATTTTATACTTTAATAAGTGATATCTAACTTCAGATTTTTCTTTATAATTGATATTTCTACACCTAGTATACGGACAAAAAATAACACCATCAATTAATGAATGCATAAATGCATAAGTAAGAAACTCCTCCACACCGTGAATAAATACCAGATTTCAGCTATTATTAATTCCCATCCAACTTTTATCTGGAGCCATATCCTATAAAACTTATACAGCTTATTAATTAATTATTTTAGTTACAAAGAAAAAATTTAACTCTATATAAAAGTAAATTTTGATATATGCACTAAAAGAAGCATGTCATTAAATGATAATTTTTTTTTACTATAATATAACGCCAAAAGAAGAAAAGAAGATGATATATAGATGTACTAAAGATGATAATATCTCTCTACTATAATATGACACCAAAGCATGCCTAATTTAACCTTATATATATATATATGTAAAAGGTGTGGCAGAGGCTAAGTAACTTGTAAATTATATGAACCTAATTAAACAGACAATACCTAAGAAAGCAAAGTGTTAACTCAGGTCATTGTAAAAAATGTTAAAAGATTGAAACTTGCAGAGACTAAGTAACTTGCACACCACACATATTTACTTGTACACACACTTCAGTTACTCACACTCGCACGCGCCACTCATTTGCATGCATTCAATTGACACTAGGCCCACACATACTTACGACCAGCCTCACCATACTATATATTATACTGATTCTCTCATAATGCTCTCACTTTCTTATTCTCTCATTGTCCATTCACTTTCTAATTGTGTATACCCATTCATTCTCTCATTTTTCCACCCAGACATTTTCTCTCATGCATATATAATGACCAAGGGACATGCACATATATATGCTTATGTCGGTCACCACAAGACCTGCTTAAGTCAGTGACTAAACACTGCTTATATTGTAGATTTTTCTTGTATGACCATGGACTCAAGATTTATAATTTATTGGATAAGCTTCTAGAGAGGTTGTGCTGTTATATTTCACATTCACCAATAATATGAGTGGGTAGAGAGTTTATTTTTTCATTGTGTATGGGTGGGATCCATATGCCAGCCAATAAGGGGGGTAGGAAATGATGTTTATGAAATAAAAGAATGACCCATTTATTAACAAATAATGTCCCACTCATTAACTGGTATATGGCTAGAATAAAATCACACACAAGGCTACAGGTGGAATTTCCTTGTAGGAATATATATTATTGATTAAACATAATCCAGAAAGCAGAAACTAACCCTCTCAAGCATAATACAGAAATCAAAATAAATTTATTTAATAACAACATTCCAATCACCACAAAAAATTAAATAAATAAAAAAACAACCCACATACATTTTTTATCGCATATATTTGAAATGACAAAAAATTAATATAAATAATGAATAAATACCCGACTAAAAAGCTAATAATTGATATTCTTCGGCACTTGGTAAATGCAAACTGCATAAAAAAAATTATTTATATTTACTACAAGAATAAAGGAAAGGAAAATTTCTTTTTTATTGCAAAAAAATTAAAAAAAAAATCAACATAAGACACATTGAAAGCTACATTCCAAAACATTTGTAAAAGAACACAAATATATATATATATATATATATATATATATATATATATATAAGCTATTATTTGATTTTCAACCTTTCAAAATAGCAGTAATTTCTTTTATTTGAAGATTATAAGACTTGAGTTAAATCACCACAATAAGAAGTCTATTTTTGCTAAGTCCATTGGTTATCAACAGGGCAATTATAAAAACAACAAGAATCACCAAGCCAGAAATCTATAAACCGAACAGACACAACACGTATTTAATATTACTTAATAAAATTTATGCCATGGATAATGATGGAACACGTATGAAAAATTTTATCCTTGGTTTTCTTTAGAAATAGACACAACACACATAACATATATACTTTGTTGTTTTATAGATGCCTAGAAGAATCAAATTAAGGTAAAAATGCACACCCTTAGCACAGAAATTTGAACTTGGCTGCTTATAAAATTATCGTTTCTTGCTGTTATTTTAACCATTTCTTACCAATATTCTACCTCAAAATATTTTATTATTTTTTACCCTTGGATCATCTCAGTATTTTCCTTATAAACTAATCCTCTCAACAGTCTATTATCACATGGTGCCGATTAATATTTTTGAAAACAAGCAAAACTGCATTGTCTCTTCTGATAATCACTTGTTATTGTCTCCCCACTTGTTTTTCCAATGCTCAGTTTTGATTAGATTCCTATATATATATATATATATATATATATATATATATATTTGAGCCTTGTGATGTTGAAGTTGAAGTACTTGTAAGCCAGAAATCCATAAACCAAACAACAATGACTATAACATGACCACCAGCTAGTAAAATTACCTACAAGAATATCACAAAACGATGATTCAGCAACAAAAAAAATGTAAAAAGATCCAAACTTTTTACCTAATAAATAGGTCAATCATGTCAAGCGATAGTTGGGCATGCCATTCAGGCTTTTCAATAAACCAAACAACACGTTCATAAACCAATCAACTAAACAACTCTTCAACCAGTCGGCAAACCAATCAATCAGACATTCATTTTATTTATGGGTGTTTGTAGGTTGCTTTTATTTTTCTTCCTTTGGGTTAACGAAGAAGAAAGGATGAAGAGAAAGATGAGACGACAAAAATGAAGGAAGAATTGCAGATGCTTTTAGTTTCCACACTAATTTTATTTTAATAAATTGAAAAACACCAAAATCTCAATCTAATATAAGTCATTAAAATCATTAATAATAATTATAATCTTCTACTAATAGTAACTATAGAATATTAAATAATACAAACTTTGATCATCTATATTAATTTAGTAAACTGACAATAAAGAATTACCTGATATTGAAAGCTTGAATTGCTTGAAATTTTAGGTTTAGCTTGAAATTTTTGGTGTAGTGTCTTTTGGCAATACTACTCTTTCACGTTCTGTAATCTATATTCTAAAGCGGGATTTTATTTTTAGCTTACCGCTTCTATTTGAGCCGTCCCCAAAATTTTATAGGATTTTGAGTTTTTGAAGATTTTTGTCCCCTATTCCATCACTTAAGAATAACTAGGGACAATAAAATTAATTATCCTCTGTTATATTAATTTATTGTCCCCTATTCTATCAATTAGGAAGAATTGGGGATACTAAAATTAATCATCCCTTATTATTTTAAATAAAATATTAGAGGACAATATATTTTACTTTGTTCCCTAAAATCACTTTTTTTGTAGTGGAGTTTTTCTACACTCCAGCTCACTCGAATCTTTGCAAATTTATTCCATAAGAAACCATCTCTGAGATTTGAACTACGAATATTGCTAATCCTCTTCCTAATTTTCTAAATAGATGTGTGATCTTACCGATGGCAGATTGCATAATCTAACCCATACAACGACTTTGGATAGAACTATAGGGAGTTGAGTGCAATCATCAGAAAAGTCTGCCAAAACTAACAGACTCTTATCAAAATGCCAAAGTCCATCTTCTTGTACCCTACATTTATCTCCCTCATGCAAGAACTGAACCTTAAAATAACCTCCTTCAACCTCACTCAAACTGAAATCATTTGATAGTTTCCATGCACCAACTAAAGCATTTTTCATGGCTCTAATAATTATTTCTCGTGAAGAAAGAACTCTACCCACCAAAGATAAACATAGGTTTTTGTCATGTTCCTCATTCACTACATTAGTAAGATCCACTAGAACCCCTTCCTCATCAGTATGATGAAGTCGATTACACATTACTATACTCTAAAAAACCCAAACAAAATACTGAAAGAATAAGCAAAACTAGAAAGCAGTGAAGAAAAACATAAAAAGTGGAGAAAAAATGAAAAGAAAACCCCAATCAATGCAAAGAAAACCCTAAAAATTAGGAGTAGAAACCCTAACCCTAAGACAGAAAACTCCATTTTTTGGGAGACTCATTATTTCTTATTGATTATTTTGTAATTTTGTAATTTTGTAATTTTTATTTTTTTAAGATGAGAGTATATTTTTGTTGTCTTTAGGAAAGGGTCAGGTGATAAAGCCCATTACTCTTGGTCATGGTTGAGTAATTATGTTATCTTACTTTTGGAACTGATAATAGTAAACATGACTTGTTTACTGAATTTTTATTATTTATTATGTTCAGACAAAAAAAAAAAAAAAAAACAATTTGTTCATAGGGTAAGCAAAAACAATGGAAATTTGAAAAATCAAACTAAATCTACTGGTTTGGTTTTGTTTAAAATATAAAATAAGAACTAAAATAAGTTCAATTTTGTTTGGTTTTATCGTAAAAAATATTACTAAATCAAACCAAATCAAATTTCTAATATATTTTAAATTTTTATAGGTTTTCATAGTTCGCTTTGATCAATTTAGTACTAATATTTTAAAATATTTCAATAATATGAGTTTTAAATACTTGAAACTCTTAATTGGATTATTTACTACTAAAAAAAAACTGTAACCAAAATTATTTAAATTCATTTTAGATAATCGGTTCATTTAATTTTCTAAAAAACTAATAAATAAAATAAATATAAAAAATTTAACAATAATAGATCTCACAAATATTATTAAATAATGAAAAATTATAAAAGCCCAATTAGTCAAAATTGCAAAAAAAAAAAAAAAAAAAACCAACTGAACCGAACTAAACCAGTGTGGTTCGATTTAGTTCATTTTTCACACTTATTTGATTTAATTTGGTTATTTTTTAATATTTTCAATTTAATTCGGTTTTATGTATTTTTCAACTGAATTAAACCTAACCGACCGATGCATGCCCCTACTTCTTCATGCCAACAGGATAAATTTGTTTTTCTTTAAATAATAAAAATCAATAACTCATTGCCATCAACGCAATATCCCACGAGTATCCCAAATAGAAAAAGGTATGGACATTCAGTTGGTGAGACTAGTGATCGATCCCCTGTCTCCCCCTTGTGGTGTTAGGAATTAACGACTTAAACTGAATACTATTGAATGAAAAAAAAAATGCACTTAGATTCATCTACACATGCCTATATGGTTAACGGTTTTTAATTTAGGACTAAAATACAACTTTATTTAAGACTAAAAATAGAAATAAATACATAATTACTAAGAATTAAGCAACAATAAAATTATTTAGCAAGAAAAATAAAATTATTTAGCAAGAAAAATAAAAATTCTAAAAAATGTTTAATAAGGAAATAAAAATCAAAAGATAAAAAATTATTTTTAAAAGGTAATAAAATCACTACTTTCAAAATATGAAAAAGAAAAATAAAATCCAAAATAAAATAAAAAAAGAAAAAATAAATTATTTTGAATATATCAAAAAAATATTTTTAAAGTGTAAAAAAATAAAATTTAAACGAGATTTGTTATCAATTCTAAAATTCCTACCAAATTAATGTTTTTTGGAACCATCCTACCAGATTAATTAAATCTAATCACTCATTGATTTACATATGTCCTTATTACCAAATTAATCTAAATTAAATATATCTAAATATGTTATCAACTACCAAATTTATTAGAATTACTTGAAATTACATTAAATAAACAACAGACTAATACGAAATCAAAACTAAATTAGAACCATTCCAATTTCCAAAATAGTAAATAGCCTAATTTTAATAAATTAATTAAGGGTGGAAACATAACAGTTATTAAATTTGTATATTTGATAACTAATCTAATCTTAATTAGCTAACAAAAATAAAAAAAATTCAACAAATCGAAACAAAGAAAAAGAATAAATAAAATAAAATAAAACAGAAATCAAAAAATTAAAAAAAAACAACCAAAAAAGGTAAAAGGTTGAAATAAAATAAAACAGAAATTAAAAAGACAATAACCAAAAAAAATAAAAGGTTGCAAAACAAAGAAAGAAAAAATCTACTATTATACTGTCTACTATTGTGTTGAGTTCGTAGAGGAATCTAATATGATTTGAAATGATAGAAATTTCCAAGTTTTTTTTTTTGGTTGTTTAAAGCCCTGTGGGCTCCTGGGAGAGCAAGAGGGAAGGGGGAACGAAACCCTGCTCCACTACCTTGAATATCCGGTGTTAAACCCCACACAGAAAGGGTGTTAGCCCCACGCAGACAGGGCACCAAAAACACAAAGTCTTGGAATTTTTGTGGAGAATGTGGGAGTCGAACTCCCACCTTCAAGCTTGCACCCTGCAAGCTTGACCACCAGGCCACATCTTGGTGGTTAAAATTTCCAAGTTGATAACATGTATAGAACTGAAGAAATTTTCCAAGAATATTGTAAATAGCTAAATAATATTTGGAGTGAAACACACGCGGCAAGTGATGAAATTTCCCCCCACAATCTTCTCTCATACATTAAAGATATGTCCTGTAAAGTTACTACTGCCTTGATAACAAATTAAGGCAAAGAAAAATAGATGAATGGGCTCTTTATAGTTCCCAGCAGTTTCCTACAAGTGATGAAGTCAGTGGCAGCAACCGTAACTTTATACATATAGAGTAGAAAAACTGACAGCCTCATCAATCTTTCATAAAGTAGTAGATAAATTAAAATGACAAAATACTTTATTTTCATATATTATATGATTTAATTTAGATTCACAATGAAAATAAAAATATTTTGTGTGAGTGAGAGCATATTCTATTCGGAAATTGAGAAAACTGGCGATGAAAGTATCACCTCAATACACCTTATTAGCAATAGCAACCACTATTATATAGAGACGCTAACAAGTCTTTTAATGTCTACAAATACTAAGAGTGCAATACTATTTTCTCTTCAGCCTGATTGCGATATAAGCACACGGTGGTAGACAATTGTCACACATAGCCAATGTATGAAATATGAACATGAGAGCGTAAAATATGCAGGTCTCCGATGAGAAGAAATGTACAATAATGCCCCCCATAAACTCGATCCACAAAAGCATACATCCAAGTCCCATATTCTCATAAACCCATGTCTTGCTTTCATCTCTATCTTCTTGCTTGGTGGCACTCGACGAGTATTCCCAAAATTTCATAAGCCAGCGTCAGCCATGATGTGCAAACTGATTACTAGTCTCATACCTAATATACTATGTGGTGATCTCTTAGTTGCCCCAAGAAATCTATGGTCAATGCATTTTTCTTCCATCGATTAGTCCAACTCTTTCACAACCTCTACGTAAGACCATAGAAATTAAAGCGAAGAAAAATATGAGAGAAGAATAAGGGGGAGTTGCTTCCTTGTGTACGAAAAGAAAATTATGGTGAATGCATTTTTCTCCCCTTGACTAGTCCAATTCTTTCCCACTCTTCAAGTACGACCATAGAAATTAAAGCAAAGAAAAAGAGAAAGTCACTTCCCAGTGTATGAAAAGAGAAAGTCACTCAATGGAAATTGCATCGTAACTTTTTTAATTATAAGAACTACCATTAGATGATTGTAAGAAGCTCCACTTTAAAAATAGGGTTAATGGGTCTATCTACCACCAACTTTAGTCAATTTTGCCAATATATCCTCACCTTTTTTTCTTGTGGCAATTTAATATTCCAACTTTACATTTTATAGCAATTCTATCCTCAGTCAAAATTATATGTGCACATGCTGAGGTGTCATGTTGACATATAAACTAATAGCATGGCACCTCAGTATGGGCACATGTAATTTTGACCGAGGATATAATTGCCATAAAACGTAAAGTTGGTATATTAAATTGCCACAAAAAAAAGGGCGAGGATCCATTTGACAAAATTTTTAAGTGCATATATATCTTTTATACAAGATTTAAATTTAAAATTTTATTTAAAAAAATTTCAAAAATTTCGTCATTTAAACCAATAAATATTGATGAATTCAAATTTTTTCTTTTACATTCATTAAATAATATTCTCTTAAATATTTAAATTTATATTTATATCCTTTTTATGATGGAATTTTTTCAAAAATAGCCAGAAAACTAAAAATAATATCAAAAGCCACATTGACCAAAAGTGTTTTTAAAAATAGCTTTAAGGAAGTTTTTTTTTTTTTCCAAATCTAGACCATATATAAGCTAACATTTTTCAGGTAAAAGACAAACATTCTAAAACAAACACTGATTCCTAAAAAGAAACGGAAAACAAGCTCGCTCAAGCAAATCATGATCTCAAACACCAAAAATTCTTCTCCAATCAATTTCAACTTTCTCTTCAATCAATCAAATTCACGATCAGGTTAACTTCCTTCTCCGATCGATTTTAGCTATTTTCTCTTCTGAATTTTGTGATAGAAACAGAAAATAAGTGCCTTCAACAAATCAAGTTTATGGATTTGAAAAACCTAAATCTGCGATAACATTCTTCAACAAATCAGAGAAATCAATATTAAAACAATAACCGAAACAGTATTGAAGATCAAAAGCAATAATCATTCATAAAAATAAGTACGCACCTCGAAAACATATCAGATATACTTTTCTATTTTTTTGTAATCATATTTTGTCAATAAGAAATAATAAATCATGATTATAAAAGACATTAAAACTTGATTTACACTATATAAATACTTTTTCAACAAAAAGAAATAAAGAGAAACAAAAAAGAAATAAAAGCAACAAAAAGAATCAAAGAAAATCAAAGAAAAATAAAAAAGAAACAAATAAGCAACAAAAGTAATAAAAGAATCAAAGAAAATAAAAGAATCAAAGAAAATCAAAGAGAAACAAATAAGCAACAAAAGCAACTAAAGAATCAAAGAAAATCAAAGAGAAACAAAAAAACAACAAAAAAGTAACAAATAAGCAACAAAACCTTAATACAACAAAAAGAAACAAAGAGAAACAAATAAGCAACAAAAGCAACAAAAGAATCAAAGAAAATCAAAGAGAAACAAAAAAAGAAACAAAAAAGTAATAAAAAAGCAAAAAAAATACAACAAGAAGCAACGCTGAGTAAAACAAAAATAACTAACCAGTTTCTTTAATTTTTTAATTACAAGTACAATGGAAGTCATACTAGTCTTCATTCATCATAATGGGAACTGGAATAAAGCAATGGATTATATTGATTTTGATGTGATAAGAATTATAATACAACCAAATTGTAGCTTTCATGAAATGCTAAAAATAATATCAGAGAGGCTTCGAATCCAAATAGATTTTCAGCAAATGGTCATACAGTACAAAGTCAGAAAAAATTATCCACCTTTAAAAGTAGAAGACAATGCAACTCTCTTCTTCTATTTGAAAATAAAGAAGAAAGAGCCTGATTTGACCAAATTCCCTCTGTGCATCACTGTTGAGAAGAAGGAATTTCTAGAAAAAAGCTTCAACAACAACATGCTGCAACAAAAATCAATAAATCAAACAGATCTGGTATCAATTTCTGAACACAGCTCAACAAACACAAAATCAAATAATCAAAATTCAGATTATCTGGATTATATAAAAATAATGACCGACATCCTTCTACTAGAAGATGGCAGTGAAGAATCATCAACAATCTGCAACAAAACAACAACAGAACTTGAAGAAGGTGTAATATACAACAACAAAGAAGAATTCAAAAAAGTATTAAGACTTACTGCTGTTAAGAACCACTTCCAATACAGAACTGTTAAAACAAACACTCTCAACTTTGATGCTAAATGCTTGGATGAAAAATGTAGCTGGGTGATTAAAGCAATCAACAACCTTGGAAAAATCATCAAGTTCCACATTAAGGGCTTTAGCAATAATTGTAATTACATGACCATGGGTAATCGGGGCATATTGACGTGGAGCACAAGACAATAATTGATTAAAAATCCAATATGTCCAATAAACTTGTTTCCCATTATGAATGCACCACATCAAAAATAATTCTTGTATAGATACCCGATTAAATTCAGACTTGTGAAAAATAACACATGCAAGAACTTTGTACAATAACCAATAATTTAAGTCTTTAATGAACATGGATTTGCCTTTTCGGTAGTCAAAAGGGGTTTGCACATTAGTTAAAAATGTCCAGAAAGTATTAGCATTAAAAGACTTAGGCATATCATACATTCTATCTTTTTTAAAACCAAAAACTTGGTGCATAAAAGAATATGTGAGTTGATAATTTTGACCGAGCATTCAAAATTCAAGGATGCGGGAATCCTTCTCATTGACATCTAATAAAGTGTAAAACTCAATAATCAAGTCAATATAAGTATGTTCTTGCATGGAAACAAATTTTTTTAACCCACAAGCAGTCAACAATTGCTGAAAAGAGTCATGCATATTAATATCTTCAAGCAATTTGGAAGGTATATACTTACAACCAATGACATCTATATTTTTTAGAGTGATGAAACGAGCACCCTCATCAACAGAGAGGAGAGGAAATAGAGCACCATAGGTTTTGCCTATATCCACTTCGTCAGACTCTTCCTCCTCACGCTCTTCTTCGTGGGGTTATGTAGATGTAGTTGCCCTAGATGTGGAAGCCTTTCTTCGACCCATGGAGAATGAAAGAGGATGAAAAGAAAAATGGGTAGCCGAATATGAAGATGGGTAGAGAAGAAATTATTATTGGGGTGAAGAAAAAAATTAAAAGAAAAGAAAAATATGGTGATGAGAGTGGGTTGAATGTATAGAAGAAAAGAAAATAAAATAAAGAAGACGGAGGAGGAGGTGTGATGGAAACGTGTAGGAGATGAAGATAACAAAATAAGAAAAGGAGGGAAAGGATATGCTAGAGAGTTATACTTAAAGAAAAGGAATAGAAATAGTAATATGCAGAGAATAGGAAACGTAGAGTTATAAGTAGAAAAGGAAGTGAATAATAAAATAGAAACTTAAAAGTAAAGTGACATGTGAGTGATATATGTAAGTGTGAGAATAAATTGCAGGGGATAGGTATTAGAATAGTGAAAAGGTGTCAAAACAAATAGAAAAGACATATTCTTTCTTGAAAAAGATGTGTCTGTTTGATTCTGAAAAAGTAAGGTCTTGGAAATAGGTGTAGGAAAAAGACAATAGAAAAATAATGTAGAGATTAGAAAAAAAAAAGAAAAAATATTATAAAATATATGAAATAAAGAGAAAAACAAATAAAGAAATAAATAAATTGAAAGGTAACATAAAATAAAATAAACTAAAGAAAATATTATAAGGAATGTAGGTGTAATGTATGTAAATATATAAATATATTGAGTATTAAATAATAAATAATTAAACATATATATATTTTTAATGTGCACGAGTTGGTAATGATGTGCCGACTCAACACCATTTTTTTTTGCTCTTCACGATTCAGCAAGGATATGCCGACTCGTCACCAAACTGTGGCTCTTTTTTTTTTTTAAACTTCACTTCACGAGTCGGCAAGGATGTGCCGACTCATCACCTTAAGTCTCAAGTACGACTCGGCATCAATGTGCCGACTCGGCACCTTGCTACATTTTAATAGTTTATAGCTTGACCATACCTTTGTAGAAATTAAAGTGTAGAGAGAGAGATTGACTTCACATTGTTAATTGCGTCGCCAATCAAGTAAGGCTTAAGACGATGGCCGTTCACTTTAAAAACTTCACCTTTGTCATTAGTAATTTCAATTGCTCTATAGGGGTGAATCTTAACAACCTTAAACGGACCCGACCATCTTGACTTCAACTTTCCGGGAAATAATTTTAATCTTGAGTTATAAAGCAAAACAAATTCCCCTTCATGAAATTCTTTCTTTGTGAAATTCTTTCTTCATCAAATGCTTATCATGCCATAACTTAGTACGATCCTTATATAACTTTGCATTTTCATAAGCATTCATTCTCAATTCCTCCAATTCATTAAGTTGAAGTAGCTTCTTACCTGCCTTATTCAAATTGAAATTCAAAGCCCTTGTTGCCCAATATGCCCTATGCTCAAGTTCTACGGGCAAGTGACAAGACTTTCCATAAATTAGTTGATAAAGCGTTAGGCCAATTGGGGTTTTGAAGGCCGTCCTATATGCCCATAGAGCATCCTTTAGCTTCAATTCCCAATCCTTTCTTGAAGAAGACATCATTTTTTTAAGAATCCACTTTATCTCTCTATTACTAACCTTAACTTGCCCACTTGTTTGTGGGTGATATGGAGTAGCAACCTTGTGAGTTACCCCATACTTCTTTAGAAGAGCCTCTATTATATGTATCACACCCCGTCTCATATAGCCCGAGGTGGACGTTTAGTGTCTCATCCTGTCTTACGTAGCCCATAATGGACACTGAAAACTTCTTTCCCAACCACTTGATAAAATATCTTCTATGCAAATAATTAAATTTTAAATAAGCATAAAGATAAAAAGTATTTATAAAATTTCACAGATATTCAAAAATATTTATTATAGTAATATTAACAACAATTTATTATTTATACAATACACAAACACACTCTTAAACTTTCGTCATTTTTTTTATACAAAATAATCCACCAATAACTAAGCAGCATCAGACGAGATGTTGGGCCAACCTTAGTTGAAAAGCCTAAAGACACTCTCAGTCCCAGAATCCATTACCAAGCCTTCCTAGCTGAAAATTTTTAGAAAAAAAAAA
>CATIWO010143090.1:0-45258 GCA_949673435.1 Macaranga tanarius | reverse complement strand
TTTGTATTTCCAAACTATATATAGATTTAAGTGTCATGTATAATTTTAAAAAATAAAATTAATTTATAAATAAATAAAAATTTAATATTTCAAAATTAATTATGGGTGAATAACTAAATTGATATATTAATATAATATATTATTAAATTTTTAATTTTTACAAGCTATAAATAAATTATATTTTGAATATAATTTAATTTAGAATTTTTAAATTAATTTTTTCTAAAATATGGACTAATTTGTTAACTATTTAAAATATTAGGGATGTATCTGTAAATGTGTAACGGTCTTGTGTTAATTTATCAAAAAATAAGGAGCTAATTGTAGTGTTGAGGGGCCAATTTGACTTTTAAATAAAAGTATTGTCCTTATTTGTTGAAAAAGTTTAAATTTGACTTATTTGACCATTCGCTGCAAGTTCATGGGGCAATTTGACATTTAGTTCTAATTTTGATGGTTATGGTTTCGCGTTTTGGCAAAATGGCATTTTATAAATATTTGTATTTATAGAAATAAAATTATAAAACTTGAGTATAAAATGTGCAGAATTGCTTATGAGCTATTCAAAACTTTTTTCTTTTTTGAAATAAAAGAGAATAATTTCATTAGATAAGTCAATCATCACCCAGAAGAGCATCCTCCAAGAAATGAGGAATAGTTACAAACACAAATGAACTAGCACATGAAAGGGAAAAATTAGCTAAAGCATGAGCCACCCCATTCGCTAGTCTTCAAACAAAAGAAACCTGAAAATTAGGCTTATCTTTGCACAAATGAATACAATTTTGAATAACATGGCCAAATTCCGTGAGATCTTCCTCTTTAGCATGAACAGCTTGGACCACAGCATGAGCATCATATTCAAACTGGACAGCATCCAAATTGAGAGAAATGGCCCATAATATACTTTCTCGCAAAGCAAGAGCTTCTGCCATCTTCACAGAGGTAATGCCAGACATGAACATCGTCTTACCTTCCATGAATGACCCATCAGCCCTTCTCAAAACCATGCCCATACCTACAGAACCATCATTTATGTTCATAGCAGCATCAGTGTTGCATTTCAGCAGACCAGGGCTGGGTTTCGCCCATTTGCTCTCTTACTCGACAACCTACCTAATGATCGCTACCGGCATCAGCTTCGCAAACCTTCATTCAAGCAGAAACCGATGACATAATTCAATAGCTTTTAAGGGAGTAAGCATAGAGTCCCTCCATAACTATAAATTTCGTTGTTGCCATATTGTCCATAAGATCATCGCCACATCTACTGCCTCATCACTTTTAGCTGAGGAAAGAAAATGCAATAGTCAGTCCTGAATAGAGTCAAATACAAGATTTCTAAAATTGATATTGGCTACTTTCCAACATTCTCTGGCATAGGAACACGTTTGAAAATAAGTGCCAACCATGCTCAATATCATTTTGGCAAACAACACAAACTGATCATACATTCACTCGCCTGAATTGTAAGTTCTGCCGAGTTGGAAGATAGTTGACATAGAGTTTTTAGAGAAACGTTTTAATTCTAGGAGGCACATTTAACTTCTATAACACAGACCAACCCTTAGATACATGAGTTTGCCCATTGATGAAACCCATAAGAGCCTGATGGCCAGACTTAGAAGAATAACGACCATCTTTAGTAAAATGCCAAATCAGTCTATCCTGAGCACTTGTGATAGTAAGTGCACACCACAAATCACTTCTGCTTCCTCCCTTCCCATGCATACAAACACTTTTTCCTTGTCCCACTATTTACAATCATCATAAAAGAGACTTGCCACTATTATGATACTGTCCACATTAGAATTCACAGACCTCAGCCGAAAGTTTATAAACTTCACCACCCAAAGGTCCTCTTTTAATATGGATTGTATGTCCATCCCCCATAACCCATCTCACACCCAATGAAAGCACATCTTTACTACACCATACACTCCTCCACATGAAATTAGGATTATTCCCAAGATTGGAGGACAGAAAGTTACCATCAGGAAAGTATTTTGCTTTGAACACTCTACTAACCAAAGCATATGGTTTAGTAATAAAATTACAGCCTTGCTTCCCTAGAAGTGCTAAGTTGAAACCATGCAAGTCACAAAAGCCAAGTCCACTAACCTCCTTCCTGAAATACAACTTCGACCAATCAAACCAATGGATTACTTTCTTACCATTGTTTTTCATACCCCACCAATACGAATTCAGCATCCTTTGTAATTTCTCACATATAGAAGTAGAAATTAAAAATGTGCTCATGCAATAAGTGGGTATAGCTTGTCCCACATATTTAATAAGAATATTTTTCCCCGTATTAGAAAGAAACTTGAACTTCCAACCCCATAACTTCTTCCTAAGCCTGTCACGAAGAAAACTAAAAATTGCACGTTTGGATTTACCGATAAGGGAAGGTAATCCGAGGTATTTACCAGTATCAAATGGAGAGGACACTTAGAGCATTGATGAAATAGACTGCCTGAGTTCCATCCCAATATTAGAGCTGAAAAAAATACATGATTTCTAAAGATTAATAGATTGACCCGAAGCCACCTTATATTGTTGAAGAATACTTTTGATAGCACTACATTCATCAGTTGTGGCTCTAAAAAATAGGAAACTGTCATCGGCAAAAAAATAAATGAGAGATGCTAGGTGCCCTGCAACATATCTGACTCCCATTAATAGATCCCTCTAATTCTACTTTCAACATTAAACTAAAGAGAACTTCAGCACATAAAATAAAAAGATATGGGGAAAGCGGGTCACCTTGTCTGAGCCCTATACCTGGATAAATAGGGCCAATGATAGAGCCATTCACTGCCATTGAGTAGGAAATAGATGAAAACCCCAATCCACTCTGTCATAAGCCTTACTAATATCAATCTTCAGGGCAATTTCTCCTTCCCTTTTCCTCGTCTTCCTTTTTATATGATGAAGAGTCTCAAATGCAATCATCACATTATCCGTAATAGCCCGACTTGGAACAAAAGCAGACTGATACTTAGAAATAATGTTAGGAAGCAATTCTTTCAATCTGTTAGCCAACATTTTAACAATAATTTTATACAGTATATTACATAAAGAAATTGGTCGTAAGTCCTTCATATTCTCTAGAGCCTCAACCTTAGGAACAAGAACTATCACTCTATCATTCAGGTTATTAAGGAACTCATTTCTAGAAATCCAAACCTGACAAAATTTAAAAACATCAAGTCCTATATCCTTCCAAAAATGTTGATAAAAACTAGGTCCTAGTCCATCCAGCCCCGGAGATTTGTCCACATGCATAGAGAAAACAGCAGCTCTAAATTCTTCAAGAGAGAACGGGGCTGTTAAAAAATTATTATCTTCCTCAGAGATCTTTTTAGATAGTACATTAATAGCATCATAGGAGACCTCCTTAGTAGGGGCAAACAAATTAGTAAAATAATTCTTCACTACATCATAAATTTCATCCAGTTTTTCAACACTAACACCATTTGCATTATAAAGCTTATGAATATGATTGCACCTTTTCCGAGATGATGCCATAGCATGAAAATACTTGGTGTTTAGATCACCTCTTTTAAGCCAAAAGCTTTTCACCCTCTGCTTTCAATACACTTCCTCTTGCTCAAGAAGCAAATTCAGCTTTCTTCTTTCTTCAAAGAATTTTCTAACCGAGTCTTCATCGTCTTTAGCACAAAGAAATTCAAGTTTGTGCTTAGATTTATCAATCTATGCTTGAAATTTTAAACAGAAAGACTTACCCTAACTCCCCATTGTCCCTAACACTGCAACCAAATTCTCAAACAAATTGCGCTCCATGTGCTCAGCCCAAAATTTACGGACCAGATTAAAAAAATCCATTTCCTATAACCAAGCCATTTCAAACCTAAACCTGATATTAGCTCCTCTCTACCATTTATCCTCAGTCATTAATAAAATAAGAGAGTGATCCGAATAAGATGAGGTTAAATTAAACAACCTGCAGTTAGTATACCGACCGAGCCATCCCTCTGAACCAAATGCCCTATCTAGCCATTCCTATACCCACTGAGCTATTCCACGACCACGTTCCCACGTGAATTGGTAACCATGAAGGGGAATTTCGGTCAACCTACTATCCAAAAGAGCATTAGCAAAGCTTCTCATTAAGGAGGCAGGGCAGCTTGTACTACCCTTCTTTTTATATTGACCAAGAATACTGTTAAAATCCCCTATACATACACATGGAGCTTCATGTCTAGCTGCCAAATTCCTCAGTAAATCCCATATTTCATTATGCTTTCTTCTATCTGCTTGCCTATAAAATCCAGTTATTCACCAATTTCCATTCTCTTCATCTGATACCCAAACATCAATGTGATATGGTAAGTAACTATCAATGGAAAGCATTTCTTTTTTTTGCAACAAAAGAGCTAAACCTCCACCTCTCTTAATTCGATCAGTTGTAAAAACACTATCAAATCCCAACCTTTTACTAATCTCTACCATCTTCTTACTAATCTCTACCATCTTCGAAGCTTGAACCAACATTTCCATTAAGAAAACCACCTCAGGCTTGTGAGATTTCATCACCTCGCTTAAGGAACGAATTGCACAAGGATTGCCCATTCCTTTACAGTTCAAACTCAGGCACTTTATGGCTAATGATGGACCTGATCCTCAGGCCTCGTTGTTTAATTATCAAAAAAAGCAACATTATCCTCAGTTCGTGAAGAAACTGCAGCTTCTAGGTTTAGAGCGCACTGGTGTCGTCCTTCATGTGCAAGCTTACTACTATTCACATACATACCATCATACGTCTCTCCAATAGTTATGCCGGCCCTTTTTTCTCTTCCCATCATCTATTATTTCTAGCCCATCTTTACCCTTTGGGCTTTCCTCATTAACTAAGCATAAGCACATATCTATACCCACATTGTGGTCATGTGCATCCGTATAAGGTATTTGAAAAATTCCTTTCCCATCTATTCGATTCAAAAAACTTCCTCGCTTAGTCAAAATCCTTCCCATACTTCCACCTGAATTACCTCCTCTAAACCCACTATTTCCATAACATGTAATACCCATTGATTGTTCCACTGAAGTAACTACCACGTTTAGCCCTCCATCATTGGTAGATACCATATTAGGGTCATTTTCTCGAAACCACTTATCTCCACCGTAACCACTAGCCCTTCTCACCGGCGCCTTCAGCCATACCCCCATTCCTTAATAATTTCATTAGCAGACACATGGAATAGCTTCTTACAAAACTTAACAGTGTGATCCAGCATACCACAAATATAACAAAAATCTGGCAACCTTTCGTATTTGAAGCTAACCACACTCCAATCTCCTTGTGGTTTTTTTATCTTCTTCTACCTCTTAAGAGGTTTTTGAACGTCCAACTCTACTCGGATACGCATATACTTGTGCTAAAAGCCTACATTGTTAGAAACATCATAGTCCACGAATCTCCTTATGAAGTCTACAAGTTGTCTTCCCACCTTTAATGACATAAAACCCATTAGGATATCATAAATTTGGACCCGAATCTCCACATGGTTCAATTTGACTTGGAACAGATCTTCCCTTACTCTCAGTTGCTTTAGGACTAGTAAATATTTGTCAAAAGACCATAGGCCACCTTCAAGCACCTTTTTCAGTTCAACTTCATGATAAAAATGAAACAAAAATAATGAAGAGTTGATCTCTTTGACATTGATTCCTTTACTAGGATGCTAGATGCTCGCCAACCTAACTCTCAAAACATTAAAATTAACAATATTTTCCATGAGGAAACAACCAACGTGACCTAGGACAAAAGGTGAACTAGTAGGACCATTGGGTGGAAGTCAAAAAATCATCTCCTCACCCTAAAAGAGAGACTATGTAGCACCCTCACAGTACTATATACACACATCCATAATTTAAATCATACAAGTGGTAATGCAAAAATTTTTTTTAAAACCATAAGCGTATATATATATATATATATTCTCTTATTTATTATATTGAAAATACTTAATACATATTTTACATGCTGTTAAAATATACATATGGACTCAATTTTTAAAATAATCAAATGTCATGATGATGAGGTTGTGACTGCACCAAGCTTTCCTCGGACCCAACTGAGCTTTCTTCAGGGGCATACTTCAACTCTAGCTAATTACGCCCTAAAAACCATAATTTGTAAAGGAATGAGCTTGCGACTCAATAAGCAATTATTAAGATAAGTATACATATAATGCTTCTCAAGAACTAATTAAAGAAAAATAAATAAATTAACTAAAATATGGACTACACAGTCTGGAACATGGTTGTGTTCCAACCCGTGTTCGTCTCGGTCCAAAACTCATGTTTATATACGGCTAATAACTCCCGTGTTCTCTCCCGTATAGCTCTCAGGTCAAATTGTAACATTTATACACTGCCATATATATGCCTGTGTACATACCCGTGTAGCTCTTAGTTTAAAATTCACAATTTTATAATTTGGTACATGGCCATGTACACACCCGTGTACTAGACCATATAGCTCTCAGATATAAAAATGTCACATGTAACATGATCATGTCTTAAATAAAACTAACCCATATGTTGACACACGGCCTGAGACACACCCGTGTCTCAGCCTGTGTCGCTATCTTAATAGCACATTTTACAATCATCAAGCACTGCTCAACATATTCACAAACTCATAACATCAATAGCAAGTTGGCACTTGATCCACAATCATAATTCTCATATATCACACTTCATATTCAATCCAAATTCATCATATATATACATAATGCAATGCATGTATGATTATGCTTGTTAGTAATCCGGCTGGAGTTCTCAACACACGTCACACACGTTTCCCATAAAGCTCACATTTTTCTTTTTCATATATATATTTTTTTCATATATCTGTGGCCATTCCTGAGACTCTCTGCCCAACTCAGTCTCAGATCTCACACGTATATATATATTTCACATGAATGGCCATATTTGAGACTCTCTGCCCAGCTCAGTCTCGGATCGTGGAGCTCAATATCTACACACATATGTTTTCCTCACATTCCTCACATCATGCCATATGCATATATTTCAATCATTCTCGCAACATATCAAAATGCATATGTACAATTATATCATCACAATTCAATATCCCTTTCTATTTCTCATCATTTCTATTTCTCATAGTGAATCATAACTTACCTTTCTCACAAGCAATGCATATCAATTTATACCACATCAAGTGGCTTGCAGCCTTGCACTCATAAGTGCCAATATTCATAATTCATCTCAACATATTTTTATAATCATAACAAATTATAAATGGAGAATATACCGTTCATAAACCAAAAGTATACCAAAAATAAACCAACCATATACCATATATATATATCATTCTTACTACTTAAATGGCATATACCATTAATATAATTCAATAACTATAGTAATTTGAAAATTAATACATATAAACATTAAATTAATAATTACTTACTTCAATCCATCAACTCCTTCTTAAATAAAAGCTCCCCCTATTGAATAGGGCTTCCTCTAGCTTTATCAACTCCTACACACAATCATGTGCCAATTTAAACAAGCAAGCATAGCAATTCACCCTAAATTACAAAAGGGCAACTAGATGCTCAAAGTTCAATGTGTCCAAATAATTCACACACAAGTCCAAAAATTATAAAAATAATACTAAAGCTAGTCGTATGAGTCTACTTCCAATTCCAATTGGAATTAATCAATTTGGACATGTATGGAATTAATTATGGATTTTTCATTAAATCTGGACAAAACAGAGCTGACGGCATAAGCAAGAAAATGTCGAGCCCTGCCAGACAACATTAACAACAAATTCAGTTCAGGGTCAAAACATAAAAGTTGTAGGAAATTCTCTAAAGTTTCCAAAGAATCTGACTTTTCTCAATTTTGAGCTCTACAAGTCTAGATATCACTATATAACTAATACACTAGAAAATTCGCAAACCAACCTATATACTACTACTGTTATGTTTGATATATGAAGTTCATGATGCCCTTAAAAATCATAGACTCATCCTAAAATCACTAAATTCATACAGAGTCTACTAAATGAGTCTACTTTTATTCTCAACTGAAATCATACCATTTTCACATATAAAGAATTAATTATGAATTTTTGAACAAGTCGGGTAGAACAGGGAATTATCTTGAGCAAGAAAATGTCTGGCCTTATTCGAACCTTTAAACAATAAAATCAGTCCAAACTCAAAATATAAAATTATAGAGGACTCTCTGAAGTTTCAGGAAGTTCAACCATGCTCAAATCAGAGCTCTTTAGCTCAAGTTATGGTAAAAATAAAAGGACTGAAAAACAGAGAAAACATACCCGAAATTGACAACAAAGAAAACTTAACTTAAATAAACACAAAAACATGTAAAGCTTACCAAATTAGGACTCCAATTAATTCAAAACCTCCCAAAGCTTTTAGATCAATGAATTGATCGCTTGAACTAACTCACCAACTCTCCAAAATCTCTCAAGCAAAACACTCTTCTTCTTCTCTCAATTCTCTACACCACACACAACAAACACACACTTACAATTAAATATACACATAAATACTTAACCCAATCAAAGCTCACCACATTAACCTCCTCCAAAGTCTTCGAATAATAATTGTCCCACCAACTAATAAATCCATATTTATCACATAAATAACAAATATAATAATACTTAATAATATAACAAAATATAACAAAATATCATCAAAATATCTACTTAGCCCCTTAATGAAATGGGCATATAGTACAATACTCCCATAACTTTTCATTGTTACAATTAACTCCAAACTTACCTTATAATCTAGTCCCTCTCTACACTCATGTTCATACTCAAACTTATATTAGGTCCACTATCTATTATGAATAACATAAAATTCATATGCCATAATATGTAGGCTAAAAAGGTGGGTGTTACAGACTAGCAAGCTTGTCTTCCATAACTATGATTACAAGAGAATCAAGAAATGCTAGAAAAAAACACAAAAGAAAAACCTAAACTCTCACTAGGGAGAGACTGCCATATGGAATCCAAACAAATAGAATTTCTCATTAGCTATTCAAAACTTGATTCGATAAAAATTTATTCGATTTATATTTTGAAATCTGTTTAATAAATGAGCCGAATTTAAGTTACACAAAGCTCGATTCATGAACAAGTTCGAATAAAACCTCGTGTGCTAGCTCTTAATTTCAATATATTAATAATTTAATGTTAGATATATAACATATAAATTTTTATTCATAATAAATTTACAAAATATTTGAAAAATATGTTACTAGAACAAATTATAATTTTTATTGATCATATTATGATTTATTTAGTAAATCATTTTAATTTTTAATTAATAATTTTAATTTTTAATTAATAATTTTAATTTTTATAATTTATATTTTTAAAAATATTTTTAAGTTCGTTTAGATTCACTAGTTTTTCTCTCACATGCGCTGCACGTGATTAAAATATTTATTAAATGTTAATTTTATTTTAAGTTTTATATTAAAAATATATAAATTATTATAATATAAATATAATAAATTGTGCATTGTAAATAATATATATTATTTATAATGATTCATTTAAAATATATGTTATATTTTAAGAGTTAATATAAAAATATTTACATATTTTTATTTGTGATGGAGTTAAATATTTGAAGAAATAAAAATATAATATAATTATAAAATAATAAAAATTTAATATTATATTTGGAAGAGTAATATTATTTTATCAATAATGTAACTAAAAATATAAATTTGTAATAAATATTATTCATACTGAAATAAATTAAAAAATTAAAATTAAAATATGTAGCTTATTTGAATTTTTAAAAAAATTCTTTTTCTGAAATTATTTAAAATAAATTTTCTAATTAACTTAAATTTACATTTTTAAAAATAATTGCATTTTCTTAGTCATTTACATTTAAAATTATATATAAAATCTTGTGAAATAATTCCTTTCTTATCAATTCGGTAAATTTTTTATAATTTTATTTTTTTAATTACTTTTATATGTATTAGGGATTGTGTAAAATTATATAAATTATATCCATATGAAAAATATTAACTATATTTCTACCAAAAAAAATATTAACTATATTCATCAATCATAATTTATTTGCAAAATGTAATACATTATAAATAAGAAATTTTATAAAATATTTATAGATAAATCTTATAATAATTTAATAATTTATGTATTTATTTAAATTTGACGACAAATATAATAGATATTATTGTTTATTCAAATTTAGCTAATTTTTAAAAATTTTAAAATATAAACCTAAACTATCTCCACTAATTTTAAAATATTTAGCAATTAAAAATAGATATTCTTTTTCTTTCAAAAATGTTTTACCTTCTATATATAGTATAATATAGATAAAAAAAAATTATTAATTATATAAGTGTTTAAATCTAAATTTATTTATGAATCAAAATACAAAAATGTAAACATTTACTTATCCAAAAACTAACAATTTAACTATTCTTAATATTTAAAAAATTAGTAAATTTTATTTTGAAAAATATAATGACATTCACCAACTAAAAAACAATTACTTTATAATGTATTATTTGTAACACTTTACTTTACAAAACTAATATTAAAAAGATTCAATCCAATTTCACAATCACATCATGAATCATATAAAGTATAAGTGAAAATATTATTCATCAACTCATAAAAATGAATTTCAAGAAAAAACATGAATATAAAAAGAGAGAAAATATATTTAAATTTTTAATTTATTTTTTATATTTAATAATGAACATAAACTTGAAAACTTATCACATTAGTGTATTGATCTTAATATATTAAGATTAATAAAATTTAATAAAAATGTCAACTACAATAATTTACAATAACATTTTTTTTTCACAATTTTATAAGTTAAATAAAATTTTAAAATTATATATGTTTATGAACATAAAGGTTATTTGAAATTATAGATAAATATTAAATTATAAAAATATAAATAAGTCATTTAAGAGTACAATTTTAATAATTATGCATTGTAGTAAAATATAATTTATCTAAAAAAATAAATAAATAAGATTTGTTATGACAATTTTTAGAATAAAAAAGAATGAAAATATATCTATTTGATACAATTATAATTTAAATATAATAAAAAATAAAATTTATTTAACTTTAATAATAATGAATGACATAAAATAAAGATAAATATAAACATATGACTTTGACAAATTTCAATATTGAATTTCAAATACCATAATTAGTTTAATTATTTGAAATTTTAAAGTTTTAAATATTTTAAAATTGTTGAGAATTTTTGTTTAAATTTAAATTTAATTTAATATAATTAATTCAAGTAAAAGATTTAATTGAAATTCAAATTAATTGACTAAAATTCAATCATTCAAATATATTATAAGTAATTAATATTTATTGTAAATTTATAAATTTATTTTAATTATGTAAAAAAATCATCAATAATGTGTAATTTTATTTTTTTTCTTTAAAATTATTAAAAATATATTATTATATAGCATTAATGGTGTCACGAACCTTCAAGAAATAGAATCACGAACCCTAATGATTATGAGCCCGGGAGTTACTATCTTAGAAACCCAAGAATAAACTTATTTCAAACCTAAAGATCGCTTAGATCAGATTAGAAAGATAGATTGATCAAGATTAGAACCTAAAGAAAACTAAGTTTCTTATACTCTAACCCTTAACATGCCACAATGATAGATCAATTCCTTGATAAGTGATTTATGCATTTAACAAGAATTCAAGAATTCAAGCAAAGATGCAAAGGAATAATGATAATTTTATTCAACTTAAATCTGATGTAAAACACACCAACAACTAGGGTTTTTATAATACACCAACACAATAAAACCCTAATAATAATAAAGGAAACTAAAGTTATTGCTAACTATTACACTTAGCCGCCACATAAAGCATAATAGCTCAAACCCTAATGTAGAATCGAAGGACTGGCGCTCGCCAGTAGTAGCTGGCATACTACCCTTCTGCTGACAGATTGGTTTCTTCTTAGTCGCCAGAAGTTAACGCTCGCTAGTGGTGCCTTCATGTATTTGGACTTGCAATAAATTAAATAAAGCCCCTTCATGGCCAATTAGACTTCCTTGACTAGCCCAATTTTGTATATAACCATTTAATGTTTCCTGGAGTTTCTTGGACCTTGACCTTATAATTGGACCTTGTGGCAAACATAATGGATCCTTAGCTTTATCTTTGGTTTTCTTATTGTCCTTTCCATTAAGCCGGTTACCATCTTCAAGCTTGGTCACATCCATATCATTCCCTCATTCTTTATAATGTTATACAAATGTTGCTAGCACTTTAATGGTTGACAAATTGGGTTTAAATCTGATTCCACATTCTAGGACTTATAAATTGTTATGGTTAAATAATTGTGGTGAGATTAAAGTGAATAAGCAGGTTATTGTACCTTTCACAATTATTAGGTATTCAGATGAGGTGCTATATGATGTAGTACCAATGCATGCGGGCCATATCTTGTTAGGTAGGCCATGGTAATTTGATAGAATAGTTGTCGATGATGGCTTTCTAAATAGGTACTCATTTGTGAAGGATGGGAGAAAAGTTATATTGACACCTCTTTCTCTTAAGGAAGTGTATGAAGACCAATGTATGTTATAAAGGGAGAGGAGTGAGACCGAAAATAGCAAAAAGGAGAGTGAATTACTAAAGAGTGAGATTTAGCCTAAAGAGAAACCAAAGGCAAAGGGTAGTTTTTTGGCTAGGGAAAGTGAAGTTAGGCATGCATTATATTCAACTAAGATGTTATTTGTTATTACTTATAAGGATATTTACTTGAACACTACTGAACTTGATATTTCCTTGTCGAGTGTGTTTGCTAGCCTTTTACAAGAGTTTGGCGATGTCTTTCTCGAGGAAATGCCAAGTGGCTTACCACCTCAAAGGGGGATAAAACATTAAATAGACTTCATACCCGGGGCAGCCATACTAAATAGACCAGCCTATAGAAGTAATCCCGAGGAGACAAAGGAGCTTCAAAAGTAAGTGGAAGAACTGATGTCAAAAGGGTATATACATGAGAGTTTAAGTCCATGTGCGGTTCCCATGATTTTGGTTCCAAAGAAGGATGGCAAGTGGAGAATGTGTGTGGACTGCCTTACAATCAATAAAATAACGGTAAAGTATTGTCATCCTATCCCTAGGTTAGATGATATGCTTAATGAATTGCATATTACATGTTTGTTTACTAAGATTGATTTGCGTTCTGGTTATTATCAAATTTGCATAAAAACTGGGGATGAGTGGAAAACAACTTTTAAGACTAAGCATGGCCTTTATGAGTGGTTAGTTATGTCGTTTGGGCTTACAAATGCACTTAGTACTTTTATGAGGTTGATGAACCATGTTTTGCATGATTATCTTAGTAAATTTGTAGTTGTGTATTTTGATGATATTTTGGTTTATTTTAGGTCCATTGATGATCATGTCATGCATGTGCGTAGGGTTTTAGAAATTCTTAGGGTAGAGAAGTTATATGCCAATTTGAAAAAGTGTAGTTTTTGCATAGATAAGGTTAAGTTTCTTGGTTTTGTTATTAGTTTTAAGGGTCTAGAGGTTGATGAAGAGAAGGTGAAAGCAATTAAGAAGTGGCCGACACCTAAAAATATTAGCCAAGTTAGGAGTTTTCATGGTTTAGCTAGTTTCTATAGGAGGTTCATTAAGGACTTTAGTAGTATAGTTGTACCTTTAAATGAAATTATCAAGAAAAATGTTGAGTTTAATTGGGGTGATGCATAAGAACATACTTTTAATTTGATTAAAGATAAGTTATGTAATGCTCTTTTATTGGTTTTACCTAACTTTGACAAAATATTTGAGATTGACTATGATGCTAGTGGCATTAGGATTGGGGCTGTTTTGATACAAGAGGGTAGACCTATATGCTATTTTAGTGAAAAGCTAAATGGAGCAATACTTTGGTACCCAACCTATGATAAAGAACTCTATGCTTTGGTACGTGCTTTACAAACTTGGCAACACTACCTATGGCCTACAAAGTTTGTCATACACACACATCATGAGAGTTTAAAACATCTCAAAGGGCAAGACAAGCTGAACCAAAGACATGCAAAGTGGATGGAGTTCATTAAAACATTCCCATATATGATCAAGTACAAGAAAGGTAAGGAAAATGTGGTTGCTGATGCACTATCTCGCATGTATGCTTCACTTACTACTCTTGATTCTAAACTATTGGGTTTTAAGTTTATCAAAGAGTTGTATGTGAGTGATATTGATTTCAGCAATGTGTTTGCAACTTGTGTTAATAGGGCTATTTTTAATGATTTTTATATGTTTAAGGGCTTTCTTTTCAAGAAAAATTACCTATATAATCTAAACTGTTCTTTGCGGATGGTTTTAGTCAGAGAGGCACATAGGGGTGATTTAATGGGTCATTTTAGGGTGAAAAAGACTTATGATATTGTGATAGAACATTTCTTTTAGCCATGCATGAAACGTGATGTGCATAAAGTTTGTGGTTAATGCATTATGTGCTTAAAAGCTAAGTCCAAATTGTAACCCCATAGGTTATATATACCTTTACCTATTCCTGATGTTCTTTGGACAGATTTGTCTATGGACTTTATGCTTGGTTTGCCTAGATCTAGGAAAGGTAGAGATAGTATATTTATTATTGTGGATGGGTTTAGTAAGATGGCTCACTTTATACCATGTCATAAGAGTGATGATACTGTTCATATTACTGACTTATTCTTTAGGGAGGTTATGTGTTTTCATGGGGTACCTAGGACCATTGTTAGTGATAGAGATGTCAAAATTTTGAGTCATTTTTGGCGTGTGCTATGGGGTAAGTTAGGAACTAAGTTACTATTTTCTACTACTTGCCATCCACAAACAGATGGACAAACCGAAGTTATAAATAGAACATTAGTTCAATTGCTTCGTGCTTTGATTTCTAGGAATTGGAAATCTTAGGAGGATTTGTTGCCATATGTTGAATTTTCATGCAATAGAGTTGTTCACAGCACTACACACACTTCACCATTCAAAGTTATATATGGTTTTAATCCTTTGACTCCTATTGATTTGATTCATTTGCCTCTTAACAAGCTTGTTAGTGTTTATGGTTCTTCTAAGGAAGATTTGGTTAAAAAGTTACACAAGCAAGTTAAAGTGAGAATTGAGAAACAAAATGCAAAAGTGGCCGAGCATATCAACAAAGGATGCATTCCAATGGTGTTCCAACCTAGAGATTGGGTTTGGCTTCATTTTCGAAAGAAAAGGTTCCCTAATCATAGAAAGTCTAAGCTAAGTCCTAGGGGTGATGGTCCATTTCAAGTTCTTGAGAGGATTAATGATAATGCCTACAAGATTGATTTGAAAGGTGAGTATAATATGAGTAGTACATTTAATGTTGCTGATTTGAGTCCTTTTGATATAGGTGAAGAGCTTGATTCAAGGATGAATCATCCTAAAAAATGAGGGAATGATATGGACGTGACCAGGCTTGAAGATAGTGATGGGCTTGATGGAGAGGATAGTAAGAAAACTAAAGATAAAGTTAAGGATCTATTATGCTTACCACAAGGTCCAATTACAAGGTCAAAGTCTAAGAAGCTCCAGGAAGCATTAAATGGTTATATGCAAAATTGGGCTAGTCAAAGAAGTTCAATTTGGCCATGAAGGGGCTTTTGTTTAATCTATTGTAAGTCCAAATACATTAAGGCACCACTAGCAAGCGTTAGCTTCTGGAGATCGAGAAGAAGCCAGTCTGTCAGCAAGCACTGGCGAGCGCCAGAAGGGTAGGCTGCCAGCTACTACTAGCGAGCGCTAGTCCTCCGATTCTATATTAGAGTTTTAGCTATTATGCTTTATGTGGTGGCTAAGTGTAATAGTTAGCAATAAATTTAGTTTCCTTTATTATTATTAGGGTTCATTGTGTTGGTGTGTTATAAAAACCCTAGTTGTTTCTATATTTTACATCAGATTTAAGTTGAATAAAATTATCATTGTTCCTTTGCATCTTTGCTTGAATTCTTGAATTCTTGTTGAATGCATAAATCACATATCAAGGAATTGATCTGTCCTTGTAGCGTGTTAAGGGTTAGGGTTTAAAGAACTTAGTTTTCTTTAGGTTCTAATCTTGATCAATCTATCTTTCTAATCTAATCTAAGTGATCTTTAGGTTTGAAATCAATTTGTTCTTGGGTTTTTAAGATAGTAACTCATGGGTTCATAATCATTAGGGTTCGTGGTTCTATTCCTTAGAGGTTCGTAATATTTAGTATTAGTGGTATTCAAACATATGAGAAGACGCGATAATCTATTGTTTGAAGATAGATTGATAAGTCATAACATTATTTGTCACAAACACAAGGTTTGATAAGAACACATGGTTAAATAACTAAAAAGAAAATTCTCTAAATTTTATTAATCATCCATCCCCCAAATTATATGAAATAATACCTCTATATAGGCTTAAGAAACCCTAAATAAAATCTAATTAATTTTCTAATAAAATAATGACACATAATCCTACTTAAATATGAAAATATTATTCTAACAAAATAAGAAATATAATCATATTTAAATTCAGATTTACATATACAATATGTTATGACGTACTTTTGACCAAGATTAAAGCCGAAATGACTCCAGCCTAAAACATAAAAGTTATAGCCCTTGATGTTAGATTTAAGTAACATCTTGAATCACTTTATTTGGATATGTATTGAGTGAGATAAGACTCATTTACTGAAGTACGCTTAGTCTGCCCAAATCTGTACATGACCTGATGATTGTCTGAATTTTTAGCTCCAATTAACGATCAAATTAGCCCTAGATTTCTTCAATAAAGTTATAGGTCTATGCCTTATCTTTTTTTTATCCTTTTGAATCACCTCAATTTGACATCTGTAGTGTGAGTTATAGTCAAAACACTAAACTATGCTATATAAAATATGAAATTATTCGAATTGAACTTGTCTTGAATGAAAGTTGACTAATTGACATGAGCTACTCTTGAAATCTTCTAATATGGAACCTAAGATTATATCATAAATGATACGAACCCACTAGACAACTTGCTCTAGGAACCCGTTCAACATGAACCCAAACCTATGCTCTCAAGGAAAGTTTAAATCAAGTTCCAATTCAGACATATAAGAAGACGCCACAATCTATTGTCTACAAATAGATTGATAAGTCATAAGGTTATTTGCCACAAACACAAGGTTTGATAAGAACACATGGTTAAATAACCAAAAAGAAAATTTTCAAAATTTTATTAATCATCCATCCCCCAAATTACATAAACTAATGTCTTCATATAGGCTTAAGAAACCCTAAATAAAATCTAATTAATTTCCTAGTAAAATAATGACACATAATCCTACTTAAATATGAAAACATAATTCTACCAAAATAAGGAATATAATCCTATTTAAATTTGGATTTACATATATAAAATGTTGTGACGTGCTTTTAACCAAGATTGAGGTCGAACTGAGTCAATCCTGAAATATAAAAGTTATAGCCCTTGATGTTAGCTTTAAGTAGCATCTTGAATCGCTTTATTTGGATATGTATTGAGTGAGATAAGGCCCATTTACTAAAGTGCACTCAGTCTTCCCAGATCTATACATGATCTGATGATTGTCCGAATTTTTAGCCCCAACTGACGATCGAATTAACCCTAACTTTCTTCAATAAAGCTATAGGTCTATGTCTTAGCTTTTTGTAGCCTTTTGAATCATCTCAATCTAACATCTGTAGTGTGAGTTATAGCCAAAAAACTGAACCATGATATATAAAATATGAATTTATTCAAATTGAACTTGTCTTGAATGAAAGTTGACTAATTGACATGAGCTACTCTTGAAATCTTCTCTTATGGAACTTAGGATCATATCATACTCCCTTTCTTCAAAAAGATTTGTCCTCAAATCTTCACCTTCTATGTAATGAAATTTTTTTTAATATTTTTGTATCTTATTTGATATCAAATGTTAGAGAAACCTCCAAGAATAAAATACACGAATCTTTTGGCTATATGAATTCGTATATCACTAACTTGAAAACCCCTTTAGCAACCCAATACCAAATAGAAAAATTTTTAAAAAACACAAAAAAATTTAAAACCCTAAAACAAAACTAAGGATACATAGAATTGAATTGAACAAAACCTGATTTGAGGTAAGCTCTGATACCAAGTAATACGAACCCGTTAGACGACCTACTCTAGGAACATGTTCAACATGAACCCAAAACCATGCTCTCAAGGAAAGTTCAAATCAAGTTCCAATTCAGACATATGAGAAGACGCCACAATCTATTATCTGAAGATAGATTGATAAGTCATAAGGTTGTTCGCCACAAACACAAGGTTTAATAAGAACACATGGTTAAATAACCAAAGAGAAAATTCTCTAAAATTTTATTAATCATTCGTCGCTTCTCAAATTATATAAAATAATGCCTCCTTTATATAAGCTTAAGAAACCCTAAATAAAATCTAATTAATTTTCTGATAAAATAATGACACATAATCCTACTTAAATATGAAAACATAATTCTACCAAAATAAGGAATATAATCCTATTTAAATTCGGATTTACATATCAAATATTTTGTGACGTACATTTGACCAAGATTAAGGCTAAACTAACTCAAGCCCAAAACATAAACGTTATAGCCCTTGATGTTAGCTTTAAACAGCATCTTGAGTCGCTTTATTTGCATATGTATTGAATGAGATAAGGCCCATTTACTGAAATGCGCTCAGTTTACCCAGATCTGTACACAACCTGATGATTGTCCAAATTCTTAGACCTAATTGACGATTGAATTATAGGTCTATATCTTAGCTTTTTGTAGCCTTTTGAATCACCTCAATCTGACATCTGTAGTGTGATTTATAGCCAAAACACTAAACAATGCTACATAAAATACGAATTTATTTAGATTGAACTTGTCTTGAATGAAAGTTGACTAATTGACATGAGTTACTCTTGAAATCTTCTCTTATGGAACCTGGATCATATCATACTCCCTTTCTTAAAAAAGATTTGTCATCAAATCTTTACCTTCTTTTAATATTTTTGTATCTTATTTGTTATCAAACACTAGAGAAACCTCCAAGAATAAAATATACGAACCCTTTGGCTATGTGAACTCGTGTATCACTAACTTGAAACCCCTTTTAACAACCCAATACCAAATAGAAAGTTTTTTTCAAAATACATAAAAAAATTTAAAACCCTAAAACAAAACTAAGGATACGTAGAATTGAATTGAATAAAACCAGATTTGAGGTAAGCTCTATATCAAATGTTACGAACCTCCAAGAAATAGAACCACGAACCCTAATGATTATGAATCCATGAGTTACTATCTTAGAAACCCAAGAACAAATTGATTTCAAACCCAAAGATCGCTTAGATTAGATTAGAAAAATAGATTGATCAAGATTAGAACCTAAAGAATACTAAGTTCTTTAAACCTTAACATGGCACAAGGATAGATCAATTCCTTGATAAGTGATTTATACATTCAATAAGAATTCAAGCAAAGATGCAAAGGAACAATGATAATTTTATTCAACTTAAATCTGATGTAAAACAAACCAACAACTAGGGTTTTTATAACGCACCAACACAATAAACTCTAATAATAATAAATGAAACTAAAGTTATTGCTAACTATTAGATTTAGTCGCCACATAAAGCATAATAGCTAAAACCTTAATGCAGAATTGGAGGACTACCACTCGCCAATGACTGGCGCTCGCCAGTGCTTACTGACAGACTAGCTTCTGTTCGGTCTCCAGAAGTTGACGCTCACTAGTGGTGCCTTCATGTATTTGGACTTACAACACATTAAACAAAGCCCCTTCATGGCCAATTGGACTTCCTTGACTAGCCCAATTTTGCATATAACCATTTAATGTTTCCTGGAGCTTCTTAGACCTTGACCTTGTAATTGGACATTGAGGCAAGCATAATGGATCCTTGGCTTTATTTTTAGTTTTCTTGCTGTTGTCTCCATCATGCCCATCACCATCTTTAAGCTTGGTCACGTCCATATCAAATGGTTTGAGTTATACTTACTTTACAGAAATCATTAATTGCATCTTATCCTAAAGTTATATCAATTCATTATATAACCTTTCTTGAATTGTTTCAATTTATATAATTTCTTAATAAAGACATAAGTGCTAACATAAGAAGAGGAAAAAAGAACAATTTAACTATTCTTAACATTTAAAAAATATTATAATATAGCTGTTATTTAACTATGCTTTTGCTTGTTAATATAATTAACAATTTATTATATGCATATTTAGAGTTTTAAATACTTAAAAATTGATCAAATTTTTAATTTTAATTCAAGTTGAAGTTAATATAATTAATTTAAACAAAAGATTTAATTAAAATTCAAATTAATTAACTCAAATTCTGTTATTAAAATACACTATAAGATTATTTTTGTCATTATATAAAAAATATATGTTCTTTTTCGTCTTAAAATATTTTTCCTCTATTTATACTTTTATATATAATATAGATAATTTTCTCATTTGAGCATTTAAATCAACTAAAAACCTAACTTATCAATTAAATAATTTTTTATACAGTTTGCTAATAGTGTAAGAGTATGATTGCTACTTGCATTGACATGAATGAAACATTTTTTTAAATTGACATGAATGAGATATTGCAAGTTAAGTTTTCAGAATTATGACCAATTTTTTTTTTCTTCTTTAGCGACCAACGCTCCTCGCATTCAACCATTATTTTAATTCACAATCAAATTGCTTGTTAGATGTAGATAAAAAAAAATTAAATTACACGCTAGACTCATTTATTTTAATGTATTAAAGATTAGATAATACAATTTATTAATTTCATAAATTTAATCAAATTATTTAAGTAATGTTGATTTTTTAAAGATTAAAATTAATTTTTTTTAACATATGGTAAGAAAATAAAATAAATTAATTTTTTAATTTGTAAAAGTACAATTTATAATAATAAATAAATAAATATAGATAAAATAAATTCTAAATTTATTTATACTGTCTAGATTGATGGATTAAATTTATAAAATACATTTTTGTCTTATTATTATCAATTTATTTATTTCAATTATTTAGTTGAAATTTCGGAGTTTTAAGTATTTAAAATTGTTGAAATTTTGGTTTAAATTCAAACTTTAGTTAATATATTGATTTCAACCAAAGGATTTAATTTGATTAAAATTAAAAGTTATTTGCTAAAATTTAGTTATCTAAATATATGATAAGGTTAGTTTTGTTATTAAATAAAAAATACATGTTCTTTTTCATCCAAAAATATTTTTCTTACATTCATACTTTTATATATAGTATAGATTTAAATTCGTGAATAACTAGCGATAACAAATGGTATAATAAGTTCAACTCAAACACGACTCGATAATAAATGTACCACACCCACGCTAATAGAAGCTCAGCTTGGCTCATTTACTCTTATAATATTGGAGGGGGCTACGGTTCCTAAAGATCCTATGTTTCCCATGTTGAAACTCAAATAAATATACCTGAAGAATTAATTGAGGAGAAAATCATATTTGACTCGGTAATTCTTTTTGACATTAAACTCTTTTCTATTTATATGAATATATCAAATTTAATAATTTTATGTTTTCGTATACATTGAACTATTTGGTTGAAATTACAACGTAAAAAATTTATAATTAAGTATTATATTGTATCATATTTTAAATTTTCTTGAAGGTCCAATATTCACAGATGATTCAGACCCAAATTAATTAATTATTGAGATGGTCGAAGAAGGTGATTTAGAGGAAGAGATATTTATGGTGATGGACAAACAGTTGTTAGAGTATCATGGTAGAGGGAGCTATGTAGAGGGAACGTGACTTAATGTAGCTTTAGTGGGGGAGCTACTCCTAAGTGGAGCATCAAGTGAAGGACTAAAGGAGAAACGTGAAGAGTGGAGAAATGGAGTTGTCTAGTTGGGGAACGTCTGCTTAGTGGGAACGTGCATAGTGGAGAACTAAAGAGCAGTTATTATGGAGATTAATAAATGGAGCTCTTCTTCCTGCAAACGAAAAACACACCCAAAACTACAAACAATCAACTTCAACAAAAAATCTTCAACAATCAACAAGCTTTTTATATAATTTTCTATTTCAATTCCATGTTTATGTTCCTGTATATATAAACTTTTATTCTTTCAATGAAGTTCTCTAGTTTTCTACTATACCTCAGTTCCCCATTATAGTTTGTTTAAATCTTTAGCTTTTATTTCCTTTATTGGCACTTTCAGTATTAAGCTTTATTATCCATCATTTGCAGCTAGTTTAGGAACCCAAATAAGTTTAAGTTCCTTAGTTTACGTAAAATCTCTGTTAGATGTCAGAGCCCTAAGATTGTTGAACCTTAAATCACCTAGAACACTCAATAATTGATTATTAAAAGGGCCAGTGTTGAACATTTGCATGATAATTAGTCAATTCACCCTTGTTTTGACTTTAACAAGTAATTTTGAAATACTAATGCTTTTGTTCAAAGTGTGACTATTAGCTAAATGTTTTGAAGCTTAATTAAAGTCCTTAAAAGTTCACATTAAGGTCTCTAATTGGCCCTCAAAAGATTTCAACTCATAAGGGATTATTTAGAGTTAAAATTTGCATGTCCATAAGGGAAGGACTGCCCTTACGATCATAAGAAGCAAAGGTCATGATCGTGAGGGGTGCTGCCTACAAAATTGAAGATCGAAGCTTTTGGCCAAAAAAGACCATAAGGAGGGCAGTCACGATCGTGATGACAATCTCACAATCCAGCCATGAGTGCAATGGTCAAATTTTCATTGCCAACGGTCAAAAATTTAACGCTTACGATCGTGAGGGGCAAGTCACGATCGTGAACGGCGAATTTCTTGCAAAAAGCTAGAAATTCATTTAATAAAGTTTGAAGAAGGTTGAGACAATTTTAATGCTTCCTAACAACTAGTTTTTGATGTTCAAGTATAAATACAAAGCCTCATGCTTCCTTTAAAAGGTTATAAGAGTTTATTGAAGCAATTTTTCTTAGCAATTAATAAAGCTCTTTAATCATTTCTCATTTGTATTAAATTATTGAATGTTGGATTGTGATTAGAATTAGTTTCTCTTTTTTTTTGTTAATTCTTGGGTAAAGATTAAAGGAAGTGAGGTCTAGTTCTTATTTTGGTTTAAGTATTAGCCATCAAAACACTTGGTTGTTTAATTTTGGTTTGAGTTGAGCCAAGAAAAACTCATAGTGTTGTAAAGGTTTGAGTTGAGCCTCAAAACTCCACTGATTGCAATCAATCTAAATTAATAGATTGGTGTCAGATTTAAAAATCCTAACTTTACAACACTAAATAGATTGGTGAAGTAGACTTTAGATCATCATCCCTCTTTAATAGTTCAAACCTTGAAGTCCTATGAGGAGGAAGGTATGAAGTTGCCTCAAAGAGTTTCACATTAACTTCTTGGATCATGTATGGTTTAATACGGTCTTGCCTTAAACATTTATGTATTACTTCATTAATGCATTCATCAATAACATCAAGTGAGTCAATTCTACTCGCCACTTCCACTTGTATAGACTTCATTATCTTAAACACATCAAACACCATACATTTATTATTCACTTCTAATGTAATTTTTCCTCTCTTCATGTTAATAATCACACCCTCTATTACCAAAAATGGTCTCCCAAATAAGATTGGGATTTCAATATCTTCCTCTACGTCTAAAACAACAAAATCGACAGGTATAACAAATTTCCCCACTTTAGTTAGCACATTTTTAAGAATGCCAAGTGGATAAGTGACATATTTGTTTGCCATGGAAAGACATGTTTGTAGGCTTAAGCTCTCCCAAATCAAGCCTCTTATAGATGGAGTAAGGCATAAGACTAACACTAGCACCAATATCACATAAAGCTTTATCAAAATAAGTACCACCAATTACACAAGGGACAATGAAGCAACCTGGATCTTTAAGCTTTAGTGGGGATTTATAGTACATAACCTTAGATTCTTCAATAAGAGAAACTAATCCATACTCCTCAAGCTTGCTCTTATGGTTAATGATATCCTTTAAAAACTTTTCTTATGCTGGCATATCTCTAATGGCATCCATGAATGGTATGGTAACAGTGATCTTCTTGAGATAATTAAAGAATTTACCAAATTACTTATCCAAGCTACGTCTTATCAACCTTTGGGGGAAAAGGTAGTGTTTTAAGATCTACCTTAGGTTCATCATCTTTAGGTGGTATGGCATCTCCCTTCTTACCCTTCTCAACACCTTCTATATTTTCCTTACTACTAATAATTACATCATCATCTCCCTCACTAGCCTCCACCTCTACCGCATCATCATCATCAATCACTTTCTTACCCTTACTAGGAGCAACATTCCTAACCTTCTTACCACTCCTCAAATTAATTACTTGGCAAGTCTCTTTTGGTGAAAACTTTAGTTGGCTAGAAAGCTTTCCCAAGGGTTTAAAGTTAGAGGAAGAGGCTTGTTGAGTAATTTGGGTTTCAATAATACGGTTATGAGTAGCAAGTTGTTCAAGTTTGGAGTTAATTTGCTTAAATTGCTCCTCATTTTTCTTATTGATGGTTATTTATTGGTTAATGAATTGCTCTATAAGAGTTTCAAGGTTAGATTTAGGTTGGGTAAGTTGAAAGCTTGTTATTTCATGGGAAATCCGGGTGGGTTTTATGGTTTGGTATTTGGGTTAAATTATGAAGGGTTAGACCATGAGAAACCGAGATGGTTCCTCCATTGAGGATTGTAGGTTTTTGAGATTGGACCATTTCTTTGGTTGAAACCTCCTTGTACATAGTTTATTTCCCCACTAGAACTCATATGGCATTTATCATATGAATGAGGACCACCACATAGTTCACAATTTGAGCTTGATTTTTCCACCGAGTTGATTTGAACCTTACTAACTAACTTTGTCAAAGCATATACCTTGGCATTCAACATATTTATGATATCTAACTCAAGCATTCCTTTTCCTTTTGCTAAAGTAGTTTTATCACCCATGTAGCCTTGAGATGCAAGTTCTTCCAATAAGGTAGTACCTTCCATTGGTATATTGTTCATCCATTTACCACTAGAGGCTGCATTTACAATGCTCCTAGCATCATCAGATAGACCATTGTAGAAAATTTAAGGAATCATCCAATCAGGTAACCTATGATGTGGACATTGTCTCTGAAGCTCTTTAAACCTCTCCCAAGCTGCATAAAGTGTCTCATCCTTGTTTTGCTTGAAAGTGCTAATCTCATTGCGAAGCCTAGCCGTCTTGTGTGGTGGGGAGTACGTATGGAGGAATGCTTGCTTCAATTGATCCTATGTAGTGATAGAATTGCTAGGTAAACTAGCAAGCCAAATCTGAGCTTTGTCCCTCATAGAAAATGAAAACAACCATGGCCTTATTGCATCATCCAAAACATTATTAATCTTGAAGGTTACACAAAAATTAAGAAAGGTGAGGATGTGAGCATATGGGTCCTCTCTCAGCAAACCTCCAAACTAATTATTCTGCACCATTTGGATGACACTAGGCTTGATTTCAAAATTATTGTTGGCAATAGTTGGAGCTACAATACCTCCAGAATTTTCAGTTATGTCCGGTAAGGCAAAATCACCTAGAGTTCTTCTTTGCGGTTTAGCCATATTCGCTTGTCTTTGTTCCCTACACAATTGATGAAAAGTACATTCAATTTTAGAGTCAAAGAACAAAATATTACTAGAACTACGAGCACGTTGCATAGAAGTCACAAAAGAGCGAAAACAAAAGTATACAAATATATAAATAATTATCAAATAAGAAAATTAAAAATTAAAAAATAACTAAATTATCTAAAATCCTAAAGCAACCTTTCTCTATCCTAAACTAATATTAATTTCAAAACCGTTTTCCCCGACAACGGCGCTAAATTCTGGTGTGGGTTTGAATTATATACTCTAGCTTCTATGGCTAAATATAAGATAAGCAAGGGGTCGAACACAGGAAAAAAGGGAAAATCAAGTATTAACCGAATAGATACTAAGATGAATAGGCTAACCAATATATCATGTTGTAATTAATCAAATTATAAACCTAGTTAAATAGTAAAATCACTAAACCTATGCAATTAATAAGAAATAAAATAACAACAAACAATATTTAAAGAAGTGCAGGTGGAGATTACAATATAGAATAGAACAATGAATTGTTAACATAAGTCAATTTTATTAACTATGAATGAAATGATTGGAGAACCAACCTATTATCTTTAAAGCAACTCTCGTTATCATTTAAAGATGTCTTTAAGTAGATTTACAAGCACTCTCGTGTCAATGTAGATATAAACAAAGATTATGAAGCCCTTTGCCAATTCTTTTTACCCCTTTAGAAGTAGATTCCCTATCTCTAGTCCAATCTTTTAACTTAAGTGACAATAATTATTTTTCCATAAAAAACCCCAACTCTCATTTTGAATTTTTTACTAAGACATTATAAATGGTGATCAAGCATACATAAAAAAATTAAGAACTCAATTGAAGTCAAATCATTCATCCATTAATGCAAAACAAATAATATAATTCATTGAAACTATCATCCATTGTAATTCTAACCTACAAAGCAATTAGCCTTGATACATCATTAATGAAACCATAAACATACATAAACAATATATAATTATCAAGAAAATTATAAAAAGGAAGGGTTAGAGAAACTTAGAAATGAATTTGGAATCTCCAAATAATCTCTTTTGATAATGACTTAATGGAGAAAATATCTACAAAGCAAATACTCTTTTGATCTTCCTTGAATATACACTAAAAGATCTTCAATGTTCTAACTATTTTTTGTCTCTAAATTTTCTATGAATGTTCTAATAATAATCTTCTTAATTCTCTTTTCAAAGATAAAATAAAGTACTTATATATTTGGAATTTAATAGCCAAAAGGTACAAGTCATACCAATCAAAAAGCTACAAATCTTGGTGAAGGATCACATTGCTTCAACATTAGTAGTCAATTTAAGGGCATTTTTATCAATTTAGATGAGTGAATTAGGTCTATATGTCTTCATAAAAGTTATATTTCTCTGAATTAGCTTTCCATAGCCACTTGAATCAGTTAAATCGGAGTTCTGTAGAGGAAGTTATGGCTAAAAGAGTGCAACATGGTTCGAATGGTCGTGACTCTTCACACTGTGCCGAGTGGTGAAGTCTGGTGCCAAGTCGTGACAATTCCTCTCTGTCATGACTCGTGAATGATAAGAAAAGGAGTGCTGAGTCATGACAGCACCTCTCTGTCATGACTAGTGAATGGCTTGAAGAGAGGGTGTTGAGTAGTGACAGTCAACCAACACTTCAAAGCTTGTTCCCTCCATTCTTTTGGCCTTGAATGACTCTAATATGCGCATATGACTTCCCTAAGCTTCAAACAAACTTCAAGAACTTTAATGAATCATTCAAATTCATATGAATTTACTAAGAACAATTAAGATCAAATTCATTTGTGATTATGAATGAAATGCATTAAGATTAAGCTAAAATGTGTACTAAATACAACCTAAATATGAATGAATCATCCTAAAATTACTATGCTAATTGCAATGTATCAGTTGAGCCTCAAAACTCCGTTGATTGTAATTAATCTAAATTAATAGATTGGTGTGGAATTCAAAAATCCTAACTTGGGAATAAGTTAGGTGGAGACGTATGATTGTTCAAGAATCCGAACTCCTTAAATCTTGTGCATTGGCGTGATTTCTTTCTATCTTGTCTCTACTTTTCATATCACCATCTTCTTAATTTTTTCTTAATCTTCTCAAAACTTAATTAACCCTATTCACTCCCCCTCTAGGTTTTTCAATTGATATCAGAGCTTAATTTCTAGGTACTTTATTGCTAGAATTAAGATCATGGGGAGTGAATTTCTAAACTTTCAATCTCTTAGACCATTCTTTGATGGAAATAACTATCCTCATTGGAAGTTCAAGATGGAGTTGTATCTAGATAGTGATCCCATTAGACTTTAGGATGTAGTGCTTTAAGGATGGAGTCCTCACACTGCAATGGTAGAGAATGTACAAGTTCTTATGGATAGAGCTTGATGGAGCCAAAGTGATAAGGAAGACAACTACAAGAACAAGAAGGAAATGACCATTCTTCTTGCCTCTATGTCTAGAGAAGAAGGTGGCAAGGTGCAACATTATATTTTGGCCAAAGAAATTTGGGAGACTCTAGAGAACCACTATGAAAGAAATGTTCAAGTGAGAAGCAAGAAGGTGCAACTTCATGTGTATGAATATAAGCTCTTCAAGATGAAACCCCAAGAATCCATCACCGAAATGACCAATAGATTGAATGCTCTTCTCACCACCTTGAGAAAGTTAGGAAAACACTACTCAAAAGAAGAAGTCAACACCAAAATCTTGAGAGTGCTACCCAAAAAAGATTGGGAATCAAGGGTAACCTCCATTGAAGAAGCATATGATTTGTTAAAGCTCTCCATTGACATTCTCATTGGAAAGCTATTGACTCATGAGCTCACCTTGTGGACTCTAGTAAAGATGATAATGAGCTCACAGACATTTTTAAGAAGTTCTTGAGAAAGAAAAATTTCTCAAGGCAAAGAGATAATAAGAAGAATGAAGGAAAAAGGATTAAGGAAGTCACTTATTATGAGTGCAAGAAGCCGGGTCATATAAGAAGTGAATGTCCAAGACTCAAATTCAAGGGCAAAGGAACTAAAGAGAAGTAGAAAGCCTTCAAAGCTACTTGGGATGACTCTTTCGATTCAGAAAAAGAAGAGGAGAACTAAGAGGTGGTCAATCTATGTTTCATGGCTCTTGAAGATAAAGAGGTACCGTCTACTTCTAACTCTTCTTATTGTGATAATGATGAACTTAATTGTGATGATAATGATGATGATGACAACTCTATTGTGAGCTAACTTGTTTTAAAATATAAAAATTGGCTTTCAAAGAAAAAGTTTTACAAGTAATAGTTTTCAAAAATAGCAAAAGAATTTAAGATTTTAAAAGACAAATTTGCTAAGGTAATCTCATCCAATAAGCAACTCTCTAGTGACTTCAAAGCTTCCATCTCTTTGAGATGTGAGTTTGATAAAACTAAAGAAGAGAATGAGAAGCTTTTAAAGAAGATACTAGAACTAAAAAACTCTATTTCTAAATTTCACAAAGGAAAAGAAACTCTTGATAATATCTTGGTTTCTCAAAAGGTTCATGGTGATACATTTGGACTTGGGTATGCTCATAAAACTTCCTCATCATCATCTACTTCCAACAAGTTTGTCAAAACCAAACTTGATTCTTTACTCATTCCATGCACTAGCTCTAAGACTCAAGCTAACATAGCTAAAGGATCTCACATATCTAGAGCTAAGTCATCCAAGACTTGTCCCCCCATGGATCAAAGGTCTAAGGCACAAGCCAAATCAACCAAAGCATGCCTTCATATACACAAGAAGACACACACCTAAGCATGCAATCTCACACCATCAATCACATACTTGTGAATGCATGTCTTATGTAGGTTCAAAAATTTACAAACCCAATAGAAGATACACACAACACTTATACACACTCCAAAGTCAATATGCCTAATAGAAAGCATACATCTAAACTTAATAGATTTGCAAATGTAAAATGCTTATATTGCATGACTCTTAGGCATACTAGCAATGTATGCTATTATAGGAGATTGCACTTGCAACTATTTCCTTTGGATTATTATGAGACTAACCAACCTAGACCACTTAAGGTTTGGGTTTAGAAGAATGCTTAATTTGTTATTGTGTAGGTGTGCTTGAAATCCAATAAGAGCAAAAGTCAATGGTACCTAGATAGTGGATGTTCAAGACATATGACGAGAGATAAAGACCAATTCACTTCCTTTGAAACCAAAGATGGAGGTAGTGTCACTTTTGAAGACAATGCCAAAGGGAAGATTATGGGAATTGGCAAGATAGGTAACTCGGAAACTCGCTTTATTCATCATGTCTTACTTGTTGATGGCTTAAATTATAACTTGCTTAGTATTAGTCAATTGTGTGATATGGAAACTAAAGTCACTTTCTATCCTAAAAATTACTTTGTTAGTAACCTTAACGATAAGAAAGTAATTTTTAAAGGTGAAAAAGTTAACAATGTATATGTCATTGATTTAAATGATGTGTGCAACAAGGAATATAAATGCTTAATGTATATTTCTCATGACACATGGACATTGCATAGAAGGTTAGGACATGCTAATTTTGAATTGATTGATGACCTTAGCAAAAATGACCTTGTGAATGGTTTACCCAAACTCAAGTTCACTAAAGACAAGATATGTGATGCTTGTCAAAAGGGGAAGCAAGCTAAATCATTATTCAAGCTCAAAAATAGAGTCTCTACCTCTAGGCCACTTGAGCTAATACATATGGATTTATTTGGACCAACTAGAGTAGCAAGTTTAGGTGGAATAAATTATGCATTTGTTCTTGTTGATGATTACTCTAGATTTACTTAGGTATGCTTTCTAGCCCATAAGAATGATACCTTTAATGCTTTTAAAACTTTTGTAAAAAGAGTTACAAAAGAAAAACGTTTTTGTATTACTAGCATTAGAAGTGATCATGGAGCCGAATTTGAAAATGAATTTTTTAACTCCTTTTGTAATGAAAATGGCATTTCTCACAACCATTCTTCCCATAGAACACCACAATAAAATGGGGTAGTTGAGAGGAAGAATAGAACTTTAGTGGAGATGGCTAGACCATGCGTTATGAGTATAAGTTACCACTATAATTTTGGGCAGAAGCCATCAATACCGCTTGTTATATTTAAAATCATGTTTTCAAAAGACTAATTCTAAAGAAAATTTCTTATGAGCTATAAAATAATAGAAAATCCAAGATTTCATATCTAAGAGTATTTGGTTGCAAATGCTTCATATTAAATACTAAGAAAAACCTTGGAAAATTTGATTCCAAATTGGATGAAGGAATTTTTCTAAGCTATTCCACCTCTAGCAAAGTATATAGAGTCTTTAATAAAAGAACTCTAGTAGTTGAAGAGTCCATGCATGTTGTATTTGATGAATCTAACCCACTTGATCCGAGAAAGGATCATGTTGTTGTTGATGACTTTGTAGGTGACTTCATGGACATGAACTTGGAAGACAATGGTGCCTCTAGAGGAAGCATCAAGAGAGAAGGTTTAAAAAGCATTCCCACCAAGGATAGAGCTTCCAAAAGATTGGCACTATAAGAAGGATCATCCTAAGGAGCTAATTTTGGGAGATACATCAAAAGGGGTAACTACTAGATCTTCCTTTAAACCTTTAGTTAACCTTGCTTTTATTTCTTAAATTGAGCCAAAGTCTATTAATGAGGCTTTGGAAGATGAATATTAGGTACTTACTATGCAACAGGAACTTAATCAATTTGAGAGAAATAAGGTTTGGAACTTAGTTCCTAGACCAAAGAATTATCCTATTATTAGCACTAAATGGGTTTATAGAAATAAGTTAAATGAACAAGGTGTCATTACTAAGAATAATGCAAGGTTAGTAGCCAAAGGTTATAATTAAGAAGAAGGTATTGATTATGATGAAACCTTTACCCCCATTGTAAGGTTAGAGGCCAATAGGATGTTACTTGCATTTACATCTTATATGGATTTCAAACTATTTCAAATGGATGTAAAAAGTGCCTTCTTAAATGGTTACATCCAAGAGGAGGTTTATGTAGAACAACCTCTGGGTTCTGAAAATCATGAACTTCCAAACCCTGTAATCAAATTGACCAATGCATTATATAGATTAAAACAAGCTCCTAGAGCTTGGTATGAAAGGTTGAGCAATTTCCTATTAGAGAAAGGATTCTCTAAAGGAAAGTTTGACACAACACTCTTCATTAAGAAATTCAATATTGACTTGCTAATTGTGCAAATTTATGTTGATGATATTATATTTGGTGCTACTAATCATTACTTATGTAAGGAATTTTTCTAAGCTTATACAAGGAGAATTTGAAATGAGCATGATGGGTGAACTCAAGTTCTTCCTTAGGCTTCAAATCAAGCAATGTAAGGATAAGATCTTCATTAACCAAGCAAAGTACACAAAAGACATCCTCAAGTAGTTTGGAATAGAAGGAGCCAAAGCTAGCAAAACACCTATGAGCACCACCACTAAACTTTCTAAGGATGAAAATGGAAAGCCAGTTGATGAGAAGAAATTTAGAGGTATGATCATATCCCTTCTCTACTTACTGCTAGTATGTTGGATATAATGTTTGCTACTTGCTTGTGTGCTAGGTTTCAATCTAGTCCCAAAGAATCTCATTTGCATGCCATTAAATGTATTTTAAAGTATCTCATTAGCACATTGCATTTAGGACTATGGTATCCTAGGAGTTCAACCTTTGACTTGATTAGTTATTCGGATACGGACTTTACCGGTAGTCTTTTATATAGAAAGAGCACTTCCGAAACTTATTAATTTCTATGACAATGTCTACTGTCTTGGTTTAGTAAGAAACAAGTTTCAATTGCCTTATCCACAGCCGAAGCCGAATATGTGGAGGCTAGTTATTGTTGCTCATAAGTTTTGTGGTAAAAGCATCAACTCTTCGATTATGGTATTAGTATTAATCACATTCCAATCAAATGTGACAATACAAGTGCTATAAACCTTAGCAAAAATCTCATTCAACATTCTGGGACCTAACACATTGATATTAGACACCATTTCTAACGTGATCATGCACAATGTGGTGATATTGTTCTTGAATTTGTGGATACTAACAACCAACTAGCCGATATTTTCACCAAACCACTTAATGAGGATCGCTTGAACTTCATTAAACAAGAGCTTGGTATATTAGATGGTTCTAGTATAGAATGATTTACCTTGCTAACTATTTTTTTATGTGATTATATGCATTGGTTGTGATTGTTGTTTGATTAGAATTAAACATTTGAAATTGCATCTCATTTTTTTTATTTTTTACTAATAAATAATTAATCATTGACATTAATTCAAATGATAAATTATTTAAATAGCAAATAACATTTTTGTCCTCTAAGATCCTATGTCATTTGCATGATCAAGAACAATTTCCAAAATCGTATTATTTTCAAAACAAAATAAATCCAAGATTAAAGTTTTAATTATGTCAATTTTGTCCAAAAGGACTTAATTGGAACATCTTTTCAAACCCAATTGCAAACTTTTTGAAAGCACAGGGAGCTTTTTATAATTATGTCACGACCGTTAGAAGATAGTGACACACGCGGCTCGCTGACTGACAGTGCCGCTCACGAACGCTGCTCATGATCGTGAGCAAACAGTGAGGGGCAGGCTGTTAACTAGTCATTTTTCACATCTTGAATCTTTCCACACTACAACGGCTCCATCATCCTCACCATTGATTTTTAATGATCCAATGGTCACTTTTTATTATTTTTCTCTATATAAACCCCTCCATGCTTTCTTTTTTAGTCACACCCTCTCATTACACTCTTTCTAGCTTTCAAAAGGCTCATTTCATCTCTTTTCATTTTCATCACTCTTTGCATCTTTCTATTCTCTCCTTATCATCTCTCTATGGCTCCTAAGAGAAGCACAAGGCAAGAAGCATCATCCTCCACTCCAAGAAGAGCCACCAAGGACCAACTAAAGAAAACTCCTCCAATCTCCTACTCTCAAGCTCAAATAAGATCAAGGATGAGTGACTTCTCTCAAAGAACTCAAATTCCCTCAAGGTCTATGTCCAAGGTTGCACTTGAAGAGCTTGGAATTTTTTATGAAGTGAAATCCTTGCTTGAAAAGGTAAGACTCTTTAACCTTGCTTTTGATGTTCTCACTACCTATCCTTAATTAGTTGTTGAATTCCTCTCTACCTATTGCCTTAGAACTTACCATATAGATGACTAAAATCCCATCAATAACATGAGATTTAGGTTGGGTAGGAGGGGTCGATTTTTGAAATCCTAAGACTTTGATACAGTCTTTGGCTTTAAAAGTAGGGGACACATTCAATCTAGTCCTACTTGGTCTCCTCACAATTTTTGGGTACGTCATTGCAAACCCACTTCCTTCTAATTCAATGCAGGAATCACCAAATCCTTCGCTTTCCAATCCAAAGCTCTTTAGTATATCCAACGTTTTCTTGCTTATTCTATTGATGCTAGATGGCAAAGCCATAAAGCAATTTCCTTTTATGACCTTTTCATTCTTCATTGTATGGTGGATGATGAACAAATTGAAATGGGAAGGTTACTCTAATGGAGACTTTTGTTGCTTAGTGATAGTGCCTCCGACAATCTTTGTATTGGTGGCATTATCTCTAAGCTTGCTCAACATTTTACGATTACCACCTCCAATCTAGACTCCATACCCTTTACCCTTCTTGATTCTACCTTTATCAAAAATTCCAAGCAATTCAAAAGGATCAATAACTTGTGGTATTGGAAAGATGAGGAAGTTCCTAAAGAAAGGGATGAAGAGCTTGAGCAATACTTTATTGACATAGATCAATTTCAAGCTCCTCAAGAAGGTGAAGACACTCTTATGGCCCAAGCTCCTCCTATGCCTCAAAGAAAGAGAACTAGAGACGAAGGATCCTCTAGAGATTCTCAAGCTTATGACCATGAGCCTTAATGGGTGGGTGATCTATTTAATAGGATCCCTAGTAGAATCCAACTTCAATGCACGGTTTGATAAAATGTAATCACATTTCAATACAAGGTTTGATAATGTGGATTCTTAAATTGCCCATCTTCAATATGATGTTCACTATCTTTATGAGAGGCAAGGCTATCAATGCTAATATGCTCCCTTTTCTTATCCCCTACCTCAAGAGCAAGGAGGTTCTCATGATCAAGGCCGTGAAGATAATGGAGATGATGGAGATGATGAAGATGATCAAGCTTAACTCCTTCATTTTTTCATTCTTCCATGCATTTCCTTTTTATTTTCATGTTGCATTATCACTTTGGGATCTTAAGGACTACATTTCTCTATGTGATTATGTTATTCATTCTTTTATTTAAATCCACTTGTACTAGTTCCATTATTAATGTCATGTTTATGCTTTCTCTCTCAAGTAGTTTCCTCTTTTTCCTCTTTATCCTTTTCATCCTCTGACAAAGGGGGAGAAAGATTTTGAATGACATTAAATGGACATTGAATGATATAGCTATTTTTGTATATATTATGTATATGTGATGTATATGTTTTGCATATGTGATGCTCATGTGATGTACTCCATATGACATATGATGTGCTTTGAATATATACTCCATATAAAATGGAATCATGACACCTTATGTGAGATCCCACATCGGATGGAAGTGGGTAGTTGGCATGCCTTATATGGGTACAATGCCCCCTTCCTTCACGAGGCGCTTTTTGAGGACAAAACCGTGAGGACCGTTACCTGGGGCCGGTGTCAAAGCGGATAATACCTCGTGGGCCGAGTGATCTTGGGCTGTTACACCTTACTTATACTTTTTATTTTTTCCCTAACATGTATTAAGGGGGAGACAATCAAAACCCTCTATGCATGATTGAGGGGGAGTACGTTATAGTCAACACACACACACACTTACACTTAAGATTTTATTATCTATCATTCAAAATGGTTTGTTAAAGTCAAAAAGGGGGAGATTGTTGAACATTTGCATGATCATTAGTCAATTCACACTTGTTTTCACTTTAACAAGTAATTTTGAAATACTAATGCTTTTGTTCAAAGTGTGACTATTAGTTATGTGTTTTGAAGCTTAATTAAAGTTCCCAAAAGTTCACATTGACCTCTAATTGGCCCTTAAAAGATTTCAACTCATAAGGAATTATTTGGAGTCAAAATTTGCATGTCCTTAAGGGAAGGACTGCCCTCACGATTGTGAGAAGCAAAGGTCACGATTGTGAGGGGTGTTGCTTACAAAATTGAAGATCGAAGCTTTTGGCCGAGAAAGACCCGAGCTCCTCATGATCGTGATGATAATCTCACGATCTAGTCATGAGTGCAACGGTCAAATTTTCATTGCCAACAGTCAAAAATTTAAGGCTCACGATCGTGAGGGGCAAGTCACAATCGTGAGCGGCGTATTTCCTGTAAAAAACTGGAAATTTATTTAATGAAGTTTGAAGAAGGTTGGGACAATTTCAATGCTTCCTAACAGCTAGTTTTTTATGTTCAAGTATAAATACAAAGCCTTAAGCTTCATTTGAAAGGTTACAAGAGTTTATTGAAGCAATTTTTCTTAGCAATTAACAAAGCTCTTTAATCATTTTTCATTTGTATTAAATTATTGAGTGTTGAGTTGTGATTAGAATTAGTTTCTCTCTTCTTGTTAATTCTTGGGTAAAGATTAAGGGAAGTGAGGTCTAGTTCTTATTTTGGTTTAAGTATTAGCCATCAAAACACTTTTGATTTTGATTTGAGTTGAGCCAAGAAAAACTCATAGTGTTATAAAAGTTTAAGTTGAACCTCAAAACTCCTTTGATTGTAATCAATCTAAATTAATAGATTGGTATAGGATTCAAAAATCCTAACTTGGGGATAAGTTAGGTGGAGACGTAGGATTGTTCAAGAATCCGAACTCCTTAAATTCTCATGCATTGGTGTGATTTCTTTTTATCTTGTCTCTACTTTTCATATCACCATCTTCTTAATTTTTTCTTAATCTTCTCAAAAATTAATTAACCCTATTCACCCCCCTCTAGGGTTTTTCAGCCAAAGACCAATATTATTTTTTAAAGGGAGCTCCTCCTATAACATAGAGCACACATCCAATTTACAAACAATATAGCCAAATCTTCTAAAACTACAGATAATTAACTTCAACAACAAAATCTTCAACAATCGACAAGCTTTTTATTTGATTTTCTATTACAATTCCATGTTTTTGTTCCTATATGTTCAAACTTTTATTTGTTCAATGAAGATCTCTAGTTTTCTATAATTCTTTAGTTCCCCATTACAGTTTGTTTAAATCTTTAATTTTTATTTCTTTTATTGGCATTTTCAGTATCAAATTTAGCGATCTATCATTTATAGCCAATTTGAGAGCCCAAAATAAGTTTTGGTCCCTTAACTCTTCTAAAATTGTTTGATAAAGGTCAGTTCTCTAAGGTTTGTGAACCTCAAATTACCTGGCATGCTCATAATTCACTGTAGTCAAAGACCACAGACCAATATTATTTTTTGCCATACTCGATGGGGCACTACTGAAATGCTAAAAGCTAGAAGTTTTATGGAAAAAGACAATGTCGAGTCCCAGGACCAGGAGGAGGCGCCTACAGCAGTAGGGCTAGAAGGCTTTGTTCCCCACATGGTGGAGAACTTTAAAAAACAGATACAAGATCAAGTGATAGAAAGCACTCAATTCCCAATAGGTCCCGTTGTTGCGAGAACTTCTGAATTAGATAGCACAGATGCTTTTAAGAAGAGTATTGAAAGTTTTTTTTTTTAAGAACAGAACGAGTTACAAATGAAGTTCTTGAAATCTCTAACAAAAACTCTACATGAGAGTTAGAAGGAACTTTCTTAGAAGCTAGATTATCACCTCCAACAAACTACTAGTGTGGTTCAGCAAAGCTCTAAAAATGCAAACATTGAAACTCCCCCTAAGATTAACAAACAACCTGAAGAACTCAAGAGGCAATCTTCTGGATCATCACATGAGGCATGTGACTCTTACCGCCTAATTCAAATCAATTTAGAGGAGAAAGAGAAATATACGCCTCCACACAAAAGGAAGAAACTATCTGCAACACCCAAGGGAAACTCGGGGGGCATAGCTCCATTGTATCATAGAGGGATCTATCAGATACATCAACTGGGTGTACAGAGACCCATGGTAGATATTGGTGGAGGAAACAAGCTACTATCATTTGTGGATGGGTTCTCTGGCTACAACCAAATTCTGATAGTCGAAGAAGACATGTACAAAAGATCTCTTCAACTAGATAATAGTAGCCAAAGAGAATCTACTAAGAAACTCTCCAGGATTCACAATAAAAAAAGTGAAGAAGAAGAGCTTTGAAGAAGAAAACCTGGTGTGGAAGGTGATTCTGCCTATTGGTGTAAAGAATAGAGAATACAAAAAATAGTCTCCTAACTGGAGGAAACATTTTAAAATTCATAGAATTTTAGAGGGCAACACATACTGATTATCTATCTTAGAGGGAGAACCATAAAAAAGAAGTACCAATGGGCGGTACCTAAAGAAATATTTTTCTACTATGTGAAAAATCATGAAAAAAATAAAACTTTAATGTAAGGTTGTCATCACGGCCATATAGGGAGAAGGGAGAACTGTTAGTGTTCAAAATAATGTAAAGCCGAACTACGACCATTTAAAGAAGTTCTTCCTAGAAATAGCCCTATGGCCTATTTTTCTGTACATACTTTTTCAATAAAAATGAGGTAGGCATATTGGCCACCTTATCTATTTGTTAATTATTTTTTTATTTTTTAAGTTCTGATAGAGAATCATTCACTTCAATAATCACAAACAAGTTCAAGTAAAATAGATCACTAACAGATCATCAAAAAAAAATCAAAGGAAATCCAATGAGATTTGAAAGAGTCATGCAGTGTGTCCAGGAGAATCATAGTAAGAAGATGAATAGTGTTGGTGGACTCATTCACTCCAAGTTAAATAAAGATTCTATGCAAGTGTATTGTTCACAAAAAATGATTCTCTTCAGAGTTGTTCTTTATAAGCAAGGTTCTCTACAATGGTTTTATAGCCAGGATTCTCTGTTCTAAACTTCACTTTAAGAATTCTTTATAGGATTTTCTGATTATCTGCAAGGATTCAAGGATATCTACAAGGATTTGCTCAAGAACTAATAGATAGGCTCGACATTAATGCATATAAATAGGCTTTTAAAAGCCATTTATATGAGGAGGAATATGTTTGCATTATATGTTTAATTTTTTTGAAAGTCTAATATTCATAAAAGATCCAAACCTAAATTAATTAATTAATTATTGAGATGACAGAAAATGGTGATCTTTTGGAAGAGATATTTATAGTGATGGATAAGTAGTTGTTAGAGCATCATGGTAGAGGAAGATATATGGAGGGAACGTGACTTAATGGAGCTCTAGTGGAGGAGCTACTATTAAGTGGAGCATCAAGTGGAGAAACCGAAGGAGAAACATGAAGAATGGAGAAGTGGAGCTGTCTAATTGGGGAACCTCTGCTTAGTGGGAACGTGCATAGTGGGGAACTAAAGAGCAGTTATTAGGAGATTGATAAATGGAGCTCTTCTTCCTGCAAACGGAAAACACCACCAAATCATCCAAAACTACAGACAATCAACTTCAACAAAAAAATCTTCAACAATCGACGAACTTTTTATTTGATTTTCTATTTCAATTCTATGTTTATGTTTTTGTATATTCAAACTTTTATTCTTTCAATGAAGTTTTCTAGTTTTCTACGATACTTCAGTTCTCCATTGCAATTTGTTTAAATCTTTAGCTTTTATTTCCTTTATTGGCATTTTCAGTATTAAACTTTGCAATCCATCATTTGCAGCTAGTTTAGGAACCCAAATAAGTTTAAGTCCCTTGGCTTACACAAAACTTTTGTTAGAAGTTAGGTCGCCAAGGTTGGTGAACCTTGAATCACCTGGCATGCTCAATAATTTACTGTTAAAAGGGCTAGAGACCAACATTATTTTTTAAGGGGAGCTCCTCCTACAACATGGAGCACACAACCAATTTACAAACAACACAGCCAAATCTTGCAAAACTACATATAATCAACTTTAACAACAAAATTTTCAACAATCGACTAACTTTTTTATTTGATTTTCTATTACAATTCCATATTTATGTTCCTGTATATTCAAATTTTTGTTCGTTCAATGAAGATCTCTAATTTTTTACAATTCTTCAGTTCCCCATTACAATTTGTTTAAATCTTTAGCTTTTATTTCTTTTATTATCATTTTCAGTATTAAATTTGACTATCCATCATTTGCAGCTAATTTAAAAACCCCTAATAAACTGGGGTCCCTTAGCTTTTTTCAAATTGTCTGATAGAGTTCCATTCTCCAAGGTTGGTGAACCTCAAATAACCTAACACGCTCATAATTCACTGTAGTCAAGGGCCAGAGACCAATACATTTTAAATTAAATCTAATTAAATTTTTATAATTTTAATTTTAAGAAGTTGGGCTCTCATGTTTTCATTTTAAAAAAAAAAACTTACGCGTTACCATACTCGCATCAAAAAATCAAATTCCCCCATCCAAATGCAAGAGTAGCTTGCACTTCTTCCACCTTCTAACTAAGAATTTGTTCATGCGGATCCTTATTAACATAGGTTATTTACCAAAAGTTACAAAAGTTCTTTGCTTAAAAATAAAAAAAAAAAAAAAAAAAAAAGGCAACAGTTAATATTTCTTGCAATACCAACGCCCCTTATGGTTTTTTTTTTAATATCTTGAACTCAAAACATAAGAATATAAACCAAAAATGATTGACAAATTTTCTAACTCCAAGAGATAATAATGAGCATAAAAAAGCTATGAGGTTATTTGTCTAGAAAGATATTCAAAATTCAACGTTTTTGAACATTATAAGTCTGCAGCCATCCATGAGAAGGCATTGACGACATTCGACCATGGTGTATGGACAAAGTCCATAGTGTGTAGACATAGCATCTCAAGCAACATGGCTGTTAGTACACATGCTATTATTAGACATCAGATATCCTGATATGGGAAGCAGATAAAAACCACAAAACAGGAGAAACATTCGAGACACACCATATTTACAGGCCCTTTTGATTCCTGGTCTTCTAAAAGAGCTGGTCTTCTAAAAGAGCTGCATTTCATCATGTTTGTGGTCATCATCTAGTAACCTCCTTGTATGTAAGCATTCAAGCGGTCCAACTCCTCCCGGTGCTCAGCCACTACAGCACGTACAACATCTCCAATGGACACCATGCCGACCATGTCCTTGTCATTGATAACTGGAATGTGCCTGATGCGGTTATCTGCCAACCATTACAAAATCGTGCTTAGGCTACCTTGTACACCACAAAAATAAATGAACTAACAAAGTGAAAACATCATATTCAAATAGAAAGCTTACAGCACCTGTCATCAGTTGCATTGCTCGCAGAACCTTAGTATCAGGAGTGACTGTTATAAGCTTATTCTGCAATCAACACATACATTTATATATAGATTAATCTGCATACTTAATATGAAGACAAAATCCAAACTTATGTTCTTAGAAAGTCAATAAAGTCACATATACCTCTTCTGTCATAATGTCCCCAACCTTAGTTGACTTGGAAGATCTTCCTTGTACTATGATCTTCCTCAGGTAATCTAGAATTTGCAAACAAACAGAACTGTAATAGCTTGAAGTGTACTGTTCGGCTTGGGCCTAAATTCATATTTCCATAATGTAAAAGTTATTAACAAATTAGACCATTGACATTTAAGCCTTCTTGGAGCCATCCCAAAAACTCTTTCATTTATGATTGACTTCCCAAAAAGAATGTCAACACAAGATAAGCAAGTGGAACCTGAGAAAATAGATAAAATGAAATATGCTTTCTTTTTTTTTTTCACAAAGAACGGGCAAATTTTGGCCAGAAGAAAAAAAGAAAAGAAGACAATAAGTGAAATATAATGAACTGCAGTAACAGAACATTCTGGCGCAACATAGCCGAACACCATCCACAATAAAATGTTTAGTAACAAAACTCCTTTATATAAACCTATAGCCACCCCAAGATTGCAAGTCACGAGCAGTTATAGGCTTATAGCATCAAATCCTAATTGCCATCAAAGAATATTGCTGCACAAATCTTATCCAATGAAAATTAATACCACTAGATTGATTACCACTAAATTCATAGCACGAGAAATTCCTAGCAACGTCAAAAAAAAAAATAGATGGCATTTACTTTAGATGCTATAATTTCTAAATCCAATTATATTTCCTATATGCAAAAACATTTATCCATAAGTTAATTGATGCAAGTAAGGCCCGGTGCAAATACCTCTCTCTGTGATAATTCCTGCAATTGACTTCTGCTCACCAGGTTTCACGACCACCAAAGCTCCAACATTATGTTGGGTCATCTGCCAGCAAATTACTTTAATTAGACCGATTACTAAATTGATGGAGTGGGTTGTAACAAAATAATCCTTCTAATAAATGATAACATCAGTGCATAGCAAAGATTCATACCGACTTGACAGCATCATAGACAGTGTCATCAGTAGTACACCAAAGCCAAGATCCATCAGCACTCTTGCCTTTCGCTTTCAAAACATCTGAAATCGTAGTGCTTTCAAAGCTTTGCTCTTCCATTCGGGCAGATGACACAGATTCAAATCGTGAAAATACAAAAGGCCTGAGCACTGAATTGACAACATTGACACGGGCATGTTGCAGAACTGCCTTTTTTACCAAATTTCCATGGGACACAAATGCATTCACTGCCCTTTGCATCTTTTCCAGCTGCTAAAAAGAACAGATCAAAACACAATCCATTAAAAAAGATAAGCACACAATTTCACATCCAAGAAAATGGTACCTAAAATCAATCACTACGACTAGTTAGGCCAAGAAAACAAGACTATACAAAAGTCAAAATGGTGTCTGAAAGTTTGAAAATTCGTTCAAAGAATAAGAAAAAAAAATTAACAACCAAAAAACAAAAAACGAAAGAAATGAACTACACAAAAATAAATAAGACAATTAAGCACTCAAATAGGGCCCAGAGAAGAAACAACAAAAAAAAAAAAGGGAAAGATCTAAAGGTGTTATAAAAGCAAAAGAAAGATAAAGAAATAGCAGAACAAAAACAGATGCGCGCACACACACAGACACATAAACACTAGAAATGAATCAAGAAAATTTTTAAAAAATGATCAACTGGTAATTCATCATGATGATCATTATCATCATCATCGTCATCATTAACAGCAGCGATGTAGAAGTAAAGATATATATACCTGATAATGAAGCAACAACACACAAAAGTGACCTAGAAAAGAAAAGAAGCAGCCAGTAAGTGAAGAAGAAGGCTGTGATATTTTTAGGAGAGGAGAGTAAGGACAGAGAAAAGGAAAGAACCCTAGCTAGCTAGTTGGTTGAAATTGAGACAAAGTGATAGTGAAAGGTGGTGTGGTGATGTTTATATGGTATTATCTGTTTATGTGCTTACGCTTATTACTGGTATTATCCACCCCACTCTTGTCTCCCATCTTTTGGATGGATGCGTTTGCCACCCTTTGAGCTTCAAATATTTTACCAATTTGCTCCCTCAACTTATGTAATACCTATGTAAATGATTAATTGTCAAATTTAGGCTTTTGCTACGGTACAAATATTTGTACCGGTATAAATAAAATTACAACCGTTAGATTAGTTTTTGTTTAATTACAACCATTGATTATCTTGGTGTATCAATACCTATAAAATATATCAATAGTTACAATTAAATGACAATTAATCTAATAGCTAATAGTTTTATTTGTTCCGGTGCAAATATTTGCACAGTAAAATGACTCTTCAATTTATTAAAAATATAATGGGATAAATATATGTATGGTGTCCAAACTTTTTCACTTTTTCTATTTTGGTGTTTAAATAATTTTTTTTTACAATTAAGTATCTGAACCTGTTAAAAATTTCTAAAATGGTGTCTCTAGTAGGTTTTACAACTTAAAGTATCTATGTATCATATTTTAAGCAGTAAATTGACTTAAATATATTTCTTTTATATTAAATTTTATTTTCTTTTTTATTTTAATAATTTTTATTTATCAAACTAAACTAGAAAAATTATATAATATTTTTTTTATTTTATTAATTATAGTGGTTAAATTTAATTTTTTATTCATGATTTTAGTCAATTTAAATTTTTATTCACTAAAAAATTATTTTCTTATTTTCAATTATAATAAATAAAATTTTATTTATATTTTATTTTAGCTAAATTGTATTTTTCTTTTCACTCTTTCAAATTTAATATTTATATTTTATTTTATTTTTTATAATATTTTAATTTTTTTATTTTACTTTATTTTAATAATATTCATTATATTTTTTCAAATTTAATATATATGAGTGAAAAAAGAAATTTAAATTGAAAAAATAAAAAATTGAAATCTAATATAAAAAAAAGGGCATTTAAGTCAATTTATTGTGATTTAACCACTATAATCTAATATTCAGTATATTTTATCTTAAATGCCTTTTTATATATTAGATTTCAATTTTTTATTTTTTCAATTTAATTTTTCTCACTCATATATATTAAATTTGAAAAAATATACTGAATATTATTAAAATAAAAAAATAAAAAATAAAATTAAAATATTATCATAAAAAATAAAAATATTAAATTTGAAAGAATGAAAAGAAAATACAATTTAACTAAAATAAAAAATAAATAAAATTTTATTTATTATAATTAAAAATAAAAAATAAGATAATTTTTTAGTAAATAAAAATTTAATTTGACTAAAATCATGAATAAAAAATTAAATTCAACCACTATAATTTGTAAACTAAAAATAAAAAATAAATTTAATTTTTCTATTTTAGTTTGATAAATAAAAAAATAAATTTTTCTTAATTTTCTAAAAAAATATTAGAATAAAAAAGAAAATAAAGTTTAATATAAAAGATGGGCATTTAAGTCAATTTACTGCTTAAAATAGGACACATAACCACTTTTACCTATAAAACCTGTTAGAGATACTATTTTAGAAAATTTTAGTAGATTCAGACACCTAATTATTAAAAAAAATATATTCAAACACCAAAATAGAAAAAGCGAAAAAGTTTAAACACCATATGTTTATTTATCCCAAATATAATTGACCCAATTCATAGTTTCATCTGCCAAACCAATGTGGATTGGGTGGTGTGACTTCTCACCACGTTGAGTTGGAGGTTTCAGCTTCAAGACCTCCACTTACCCACTAAGGATTTGTATTCCTTCCACCTGTAGGCTCATGGTTTTAAATAACGGCCGTTACGCAACGTAACGGCCGTTATTTAACGGTTTTTAGGGGTATCGTGGCCGTTATTTCCGTTATATAACCGCTATATTAATTTTGTAGGTGTAACGGCCGTTACGGCCGTTATGTAACGG